>OY796886.1:13617841-13801414 GCA_963680785.1 Diplosoma virens | reverse complement strand
TTTTTATATATATATATATACATGGTGAGTCACGGGAAACGAATGTTTTTAGAAACCCCCTTACTCTTCCAGAGTAAGTGGTTAGGAAGTGAGGAAGGTAGTCTTTAAACCTGCTTAAGATGCCACTTAGTTTGTTGTTATTTGTTTATCTTTTTAAGATCTGCTTAAGATTTTATCCGTTTAGTTTGTTGTTATTTGTTTGAAGAAGAGTGATGAAGCCCATTTTTATCTAAATGGTACAGTTAACAAGCAAAACTTTCGATACTGGGCTTCAGAAAATTCTCCTAAATTACATCAGCGACCACCACAGAGCCCAAAAGTCACTGTTTGGTGTGGTTTGGGAAAGTGCGGGATATTTGGTCCATTCTTTTTCGAAGAAGGAGAAGAGACAGCAACGGTTACTTCAGACCGCTATATTTGAATACTGTTTCCTTCCTGAGCTTCGCAGACATAATGGCATAGTTTAGTAAATTTTTATATGTATATTCGCTCACCCTGTATATATATATATGTGTATAAAGTTAAAAGCCCTACAGACTGTTTCACCCATAAAAGGGATCATCAGGGGTATCTAATCCCCTGATGTTCTATTTGAATAAGATACCCCTGATGATCCCTTTTATGGGTGAAGCAGTCTGTAGGGCTTTTAACTTTGTTTTTATTTCCGTGTTTTTGCTATTTTGTTACTGAGCACTTTAGAAGTACTGATTTTCATACAGTGTTATATGTATGTATGTATATATATTTGTCAAAATGATTGGACAAAGCCAGGTTACCGTCTAACAATCCGAACAAGAATAACTGCGAAAGCTTTGTATTTTGCAACGCACGAATCAAAGCATAGTACACGACAAGGCCCTGTTTCGCCCTTATGGGGCTCATCAGATATACGAAATGTCAATGAAACGAGTGTAGTCATTGCGACTAGGGACGCATGTTATAGCGTTAAAATCATCTGATTTTCACATTGGCCCAAAAAATATATATTAGGATACTTGATTGGATAAAGCCCGGTTACCATCTATCAGTCCGAACAAAATAACTGCGAAAGCCTTGTATTTTGTAATGCACGAATTAAAGTAATAATACACGACAAGGTTTTGTTTTTTGAATCCTAGCAATTCCGATTTCAGGTCTCGTTCATAACAATCTTCAGTAAAATGCTTGCTACATAATCGGCTGTATTTTAAATTTGGTGGCTTTTTTAGCTTCATGTTGTTCAACCATTTCTGTAGCGTAGTGGAATCTTTTATTGTTAATCGGTGAAAACTAATATCATTTTGTTTTCCTCTATTAGAACAACCGGGAGCCATACAAGAAATAACCATAACTTTAATTAGAATAAACTTATCAACCAGAATAAAATTATAACATGTACTGTACTTATGCAGTCTTTACACAACTTGCCAGCCATTGACGTCATAAAACTGAGAACCAATCAAAACCGCTCATTTTAACTTTAGTTTTTTTAAAATATTGGGGCAACGGGGAATCGGATTTACATCAAACCAAAACCAATGGGTTAAAAAAATTCTACTCCATTTATGAAAAAAGGGTGGACCCTACGTTTAATGACCGCAGAATTAAGTTTCAAATTAATAGCGGAGCCAGTGACACATTTTGCTGTGAAGCGACGTGGCAAACGCTAGGTAAACCCATTCTACAACCTGTAACAGTTCAATATTAAGTTGCTGAAGGTAGCCCGCTACCCGTCGTGGGACAATTCCAATCAACCGCAAGTATTGATGGAAAATCACCTGATGTGACCTTTCCTGTAATTGTCACTAAGGTGCCGAATTTAAATTTGCTAGGTCGTCTGGCGATGATGAAGTTGAAACTCACCAACTTAACTGATTACTTCAAACAAAACGTAAGTTGTGCTGAATCTACTACAACGATAGAGCACATCACTACAAGTGGTCCAGAAAACTTTTTACATGCGGCATGTATTCAATTATGTGGAGAGTTTCCTACTTTATTTGAATGAACATTGGGTTGTCTAAAAGATTTTTCACTGGACATACGGTTTAAACCTAAAGCTAAACCTATTTTCAAGAAGCCAAGACCTGTGCCGTTCTCAATCCTACAACATTTAAATTAAGCATACGAAGCAGGAATTAAGAGAGGTGTATGGGAGCTTACAGATTTTAACTCGTACGGCACCCCCGTGGTTCCTATTCGAAAGTCTCCTTTGCCAGGTCAAGCAAAAGCAAGCATCAGAGTTTGTGGAGATTATTGGGTGACTGTGAACTCGCAACTGGAAGACCATCGTCAACCAATCCCTCTCCTGGAAGGTCTTTTGCGCAAGCTAGGACGTGGTCACTGCTTCAGTAAGATTCATCTAGCGAATGCATATAATAAAATCTGTCTTTCTCCTGACAGCCAGAAGAAGCTGGCTCTCAGCACTTACAAAGGAATTTTACTTCAGAAAAGACTTCCTTTCGGTATTAAATCCGCACCAGGGTATTTCCAAGAAATCATGGAATAGTTAAAGCAAAATTTGCGAGAAGTTGCTGTGTATTTCGATGATATTTTGGTGAGTGGTGACAACGCAAAAGATCATTTGATGAACCTGCGAGCTTTGTTCAAAAGACTAGAAGAAAAAGGTCTTCGCTGCAACCGTCAAAAATGTGTTTTCGCCCAAGTATCAATTGATTACCTGGGTCACATTTTATCAAGTCAAGGAATTGCAAAAGGTTCCAAAGTTGATGCCATACTAGAAATGCCTACACCCAAGAACATTTCTACGTTAAAATCTTTTTTAGCTTCTGTGCAGTTTTATTCTAAATTCTTACTTCCATATTTTTTGGAAATCACCGAGCCGTTGTACAAGCTTACACGCAAAGGACAACAGTGGAAGTGGGGATGCACAGAGACGATTCTTGCTCACTATGACCCATCTCTTCCGTTGGGTTTACCTTGTGACGCCTCGGAATGCGGAATTGGAGCGGTATTATTTCATCGCTTTGCAGACGGAAGCGAGCGTCCGATTCTCAATATTTCTAAAATCTTATCGCCGACACAAAGACGCTACAGCGAAATACAGAAGGAAGCACTATCCTTAGTGTATGCTTTGAGGAAATTTCATCAGTTTCTGTACGGTCGTAAGTTCATTGTGGTTACCGATCACAAACCTTTAGTGACCTTGTTCGCCCCTGATAAACGTACTCCTGCAATGGCCGCGAATCGACTTGCACAATGGACATTACTAGTACGACTACACGGTATAATACCGTAGAAGCAAAGACCATGGTAATGCCGATGCTCTTAGTCGCTTGCCATTTTCAAATAACACAAGTTTTGATGGGGAGAAGATGGAAGAAGATGCCGATAGCGTTTGTTTAGTTCGAACAATCAGTCGTCAAATCAATCCTGACAATCCATTGCTTGTGGTCAGAGAGACTGCCAAGGATCCAATCCTTTCCCAAGTAATGCGATTTGTGAAGAAAGGATGGCCGAATGCATTTTCGGAAGAGCTTAAAGACTTCAAAAAGTTGGAAAATTCGTTGTCAACAGAGAATGGTTGCGTTTTTTGCGGCATACGGGTAATAATTCCTTCAACCCTACGTAATCATATATTCTTAAATTATTACACCTTGGACATTTCGGCATGCAACGGATGAAACAACTTGCCAGGTCAACTGTCTATTGGCCAAGAATTGACTTTGACATCGAGGATTTATGTCGCAAATGCACTTCCTGTGGCCAATTTCAAAATAAGCCGGGTAAACCTTTAATCCATCCGTGGATGATAAGAAACTGGTTAGTCCTTGTAGACGCTTATTCCAAGTACCTTGCATTCATCCAACAACCTCAACGTCTTCGAAAAGTACTACTGCTATACTTGAACAAGAATTTACTCATTTTGGGTATATCCACACGTTGGTGACCGATAATGCCACAACATTCATGTCTCAAGAGTTCCAAGCTTGGTGCAAACAACGAAGCATCGTACATCTCACCGGAGCGCCTTATCATCCAGCAACAAACGGTGCTGCCGAGCGTTTGATACAATCCTTCAAACAGTCATTGAGAAAATTCTCGTTTCCTCCAAAGGAAGCTTTGCAAGAGTTTCTAATGCAGTACAGAAGGATTCCTTTTGCATCGGGACTATCGCCAAGCGAATTGTTGAATGGAAGAAGATTTCGCACCAAAATTGACACTTAAGACAATCGAGCACGCATTCGAATGCTGAAGACTCGGAAGTGGTTTTGAAAGTCGAGCATCATTACACACTAGGACACCCTTGTTACGCACTGTACTTCGGCCCTAGAAGAGATCGTGACCCACGATGGGTGCCTGCTATAGTTACGAAGGTCCATGGTACACGAAGCGTCAACGTACGAGTCATTCCTCGAGGACCAACTTGGAAAAGACATCTTGATCAACTTCGACCTCGATACGGTTCGGATCAAGATGATGATCCCTGTGAAATCCCAACGAGCATTTTGTGTACAGAAACACTTCCAGCCGGGACTGACCACGCATCTAGTTCTTCGAACCAACGCAACAATCCGAGATTACCAACCGGAGACGAGTACCGGCGACACAATCCACGACGATCAGCGAGAACAAAGAAACTACCAAAAAAATATTGTTGCTAATGTATATAATTTTTTATCATAGTTTATTTGGGGAGGTGTTGTGATATTGTGCAATCGATGACGTAGTGTTTTCTTAAACGCTTCTTAATCTTAATCAGCGCCTTCTTCTCGAACAATGGACACTCGTATCTCCAAGCATAATTGTAACAAGTTAAATTTGCGCATCTATTTCCGTTCATCAGTCAATTCAAAGTCATCAAGCTATTACAGTAAACAACTAAAAAGCGTTCTATTTGAATACGGTTATTTTTGGCTAAGTATTTTTTGTGAATTTTAATTATTGTTATTTAATAAACCTGTGTATTCGTGCAAAGATACAACAAAGATGATGATTGCACTTGGGTGAAACAGGCTACTGGGTTCTTTAATAAATTATATTTTAATTGCATTATAGTTCGAATCAGAAATATTTAGTTCTCATTGCCTTATCGAGCACTATGTATAGCAATTAAAATCAATTATATACAGTATAGCTCAGTGTTTCTTAAAGTAACCCATTTGGCTGGCTAGGATGGAATTTGTAATCTGTAAAAAGAAATAATCTTTCAGGAAAGAATTTTAAAAAAATGTAAGTTGATTCTAAATTGTTAACTGATAACATAAACTGGCACGTCCTTTATAGCTGCACCTTGACAGTTTAAAAAATTGTTTTGCTAAAGTGAAGATCGAAAAAAAAGTTGTTGTCGTAGTATGGAAGACCATAAACTCTCGGTCAAACACAAACAGAGCTTCGGCCAATGGTTTATCCTTGTACTATCACATGCTGCTGCACTGCTGGAAGCAATAGTGTTGAGCCAACATCGGGTTTGTTCATCAAGAATTATCAGCCATGTACTCCATGTCATGCCCAATGTAAGCCGTGATCCAAGACGTGGTCTGCGGTTTGTTCAATGGGGCCGCACTCGCAATCCAGTAAAGGAACGAGACCCCATTGTGCATGGACGAATGGAACCGTCCAACACCAGTATGAAGGCAATTGACCTTAACCCAAACTGTTTGAAGTAATAGCCCATTCCAACAGGCTCGGTATTGGTCATGAGTATGAAAGTACGGAGCCTGGATGTATTCTCACATACTCCGTGTTCCATTAGTAATTTGTTCACTGGGCGACACCAGACTGGAACGCAGTATTCAGCTGTCGAGTAAGCCAGAGATATGACAGCTGTTGACAATATTTTTGCCTAGTATCCTATTTTTGCAAGTTGCCTCAGCAGTGTGACGCGAGAAGACATAATTTTTAACGTAAAGCCACAAAATGGTGACAAAAAGCGAGGGACCTGTTTAGTTTTACCTCAAAACAAGTCGGGACCGGACGGAATGGTAAAAGTTTATTGTTGTTATAAACCTTTAGCTCACGTTTGGCTTCTCGGTTGTTTAAATGAAAGGCTGCTCTCACCGTCTTTGAAAGACTGAATTTTAAATTCTAGGTCTGGAGATATTCAAAAACTTAAGTCATGTCTTGACCTCCAAGTCCTTTCAATCTCAAAAATAATGCAGCAATGCTAGATCAGCTGCACAAACAAACTTTCTAAAGATTGTGGAAAGCAGATCACAAGTATAGATATCAATAATAAGAAGAGGAGCCAATACCGATTCCCGAGAAACGTCATTTTTTTGACGGCGGGCATACTTTGCATACTGTGAAGTACATGTATATGGGAGTAAAACATATGGTTCGGACAAGCTCCATGATCATTCTAATCATGTTCTTATCCGACAAAAGTTTCAGCAGCTTGCAGATGAGACCACAGTGTTTCACATTAAAACAAAAGCCAAAAAAATTTTTTACTTAACAACAAAAAGAAATTTTTCTAAAAAAAATTTTGTCATATACTTTTGGCAAAGCTTGAAAATAAAGTATACGACTTAACCTTTTAGGACATGGATCTACCAGCATATTGAAATAATTTTTGGAAAACTGAAGAGCGATTTTTGTTATATTTGCGTATTTTTTTATCGTGCTTTCCAGAGTATAATCAAGTTTTTTTAGAGATTCTCTTTAAATGCTTAGGACTTGTTTCGCTTTTTATAGCAATAGCAATGTACCAAGGCTTGCATCCAGGCGAAAATATAGTGACAAAACAATAGACATTAAATGAAACAGTAGACAGCAAACGTGAAGCATGGAAGACCTGACTTCATGTTAAAATATTTTTCGTTTTTAAAAGTTTTACTCAGATTAGCAAACTTTGACAAAATTGGGGCGATAGCAAAAAACGATCTTTAATAAAATAACTAATAGAGTTTAAAAAGAACAAAGTGCAAAAATGATAATAGCTTATACCATACTATTATAGTCTATTTGTCGCTAATATTTATTTATTGTATAAGTGCATATCTCTGATCAACTTTCTTTAAGGGATCGAAAAACGTATATTTTACCGGCTAATCCATGTTCAGGGCCACCTAAAAGTAGTACCATCTTCTTCAGCAATTTAAATCAGGAAAAGTCAAGACATTCCAGAATTTTATCAAAATAAAGCACTCTCCAACTTTTTATAACGGGCGGGCTTCAAAAGCCCACAGATTGCGAAGAATATCGTTAAACAGGCAAATTCAACCGACTTACGATATATTACAGTAAACCTCGGTCAATCCGAATTCGTTTAATGCTGAATTTTGCTTAACTCGGGTAAAACTAAAACTACAAATTTAAAAGTTGTAAATGCGTCATATTGAATAGATTGACGACATTATTTGCTGTTGAACAAAAGCTTTCAACTTGTATCTGATTCAATTTTAATAAGTTGGGTGTGTTTTATTATACATAACTGCCGAACAAGATCTAAAGTTAATATATGTGTGGATAAATTCATGCAATAGTTTTGTTAAACAATTAATTTTATTGTAATTAAATTGGATCCAAAGAAACTCTCCGAACTAACAACGGACGGTGCACCTGCGATGATTTTGCAAAAAATTTTTGGAAGCATTTGGAGCACAAAACATTATTTTGAACCACTGCATTATCCACCAGGAAAATTTATGCAATAAAGTTCTGGACGGCATTGGCATCATGAAAGAAGTTGTTCAATGCGTCAATTACATTCGTTGTCGAGGAATAAACCACAGACAGTTTAAGTTTTTTTGGAAGAACTTGACTCCGTTACCGGATATTACATACTTCTCTTCTATTTGTTGGTTAAGTAGGGCCAAGACTTTGAAAAGATTTTGTAGTTTAAGGAATGAAATCAAGTGTTTCATGGAAAGTAAAAATCGAAACGTTTCCTTTTTTATGATATTGAGTGGCTGAATGACCTGGTATCCCTTACCGATGCTACACAACATTTATCGATATTGAATACGAAGCTTCAAGGGGGAAATAAACCGACAAATAAGATGTTTAAGCATATTATGTCATTCCAAAAGAAATTGGATCTTTTCAAAGGCCAACTTAGCAAGTTTATGCTTACACATTTTCCATGTTTGAAACTTCAAAACGATTAAGGACGAAACATAAGTTACCAAAAATATCAATTAATGATTGATAAATTGTTTGTTGCCTAAGATGCTTGTTTCTTGAATTATCCAAAACTTGAAAGTAATTTCAATATATTTTCCTACCCATTTCAATCAGCACCTGATTAAAGCCCTAATGAATTTCAACTTGAACTGATTGACTTACAGTCCAGCAATGACATAAAAAGTGCATTTAATGAAAAATCATCTTGTGACATTTTATAAAAACTATGGTTGTGAAAAGTGTCCGAATCTTGTTGAACATGCCTTAAAAACTATTTCACTGTTTGGAAGCACCTATTGCTGCGAGCAATTTTTTCAAAAATGAAATATTGCAAAGGAAAGCAAAGAGGCCAGTTATCCAACCAGCATTTGAAAAGTCAATATTTCTTGTAGTTCCGTGAAAGTAAATATTCCGAATGTCTGCAAAGACGTGCAACAACAAAAATCATATTGACGTTTGATTAAAGATGGTTGATTGTATTTTTCTTAGCTTCCATAAAAAAAATACATATTTTTCAATGAATTGTCGTGCGATTTTCTTAACTAATAAATAAGCTAGCTTCAACGTTGATCATACAGTATTTTCGAAAAAAATTTTTGCGGCCCGCGTCAATTTATAAAATATCTTATTTGGCCCGCCAGTAAAAAAGGTTGCACATGCCTGAGTTAGGCAATCGATACAGTCAAGGCTTAATACATAGTCGCTTTATTCTGATGTGCCCTTCAAAAAGAGACTTTATAGCACTTTTCTCTGCTTGGTGGTTTTAGAAAGCAGCACTAAATTTTATTTTTATCTCTAAATAAAAGCTAAAAACAAAATAAAAATTTTGATTTAGTTTACCGATACTAGAAATTTTGGTGGAACAAAAATTTAAGATATGTAGTTTATGCTGTTATTAATCAATCATCTTTCCGTCTTTTCGTGATATAGTCAATGGAGTTCCAATAGAAGATTATCATACAAGCTTTATAAGGCGACTGTTTATCAATCTAAAAACGGTTTACAAAAACTAACTGAGCATGGATTTTGCTTGTAAATCATTTATGGAAAAACAGGTTGTTTGTATACTTATTTAAATCTAAGTTTGTAGATGAACAAATGTCTTTGTTTAAATTAAATTTGTGATGTTTGCTTTGATATAAACGGTACAAAAAAATAAATTCGGTTGTATTAATAAAAATGCTTTTTAAAAAATGACTAAATTTTGCCATATTAAATTTTGCTTTGCCAAGTATCTGCAGGGTTATACTGCCGGTCGTACTTACGTAAAAATTACGGTTTATAACGTATACGACTGGTTTATTTACAAAAACATGTTATTTGGAATTACGAAAAATAACGCGTAAAAATATTATTGATAAAAACCAGTAAAAACTGTTGCTGGTGAAAATCATGTATATTTATTAACATTGTACTTTATCGTTGATTTTATGTGCATATTTCAATAAACTGAATTTATTGTAAAATAATTTAAGTTATGCCGTCAGTACTTTTGTTGCTATAGACAGTGGCGTTCCAAGGATTTTTGAAAGGGGGGGAGGAGCATGCAAACACAATCAGTTATGCTTAGGGGAAAGATTTTTTCAAGTCTCTGATTTCTCGATTTTCGTCGCGAAAATTTGGTGTTCTCTAAAAAAAAGATCTTCACTCAAAATCTGTCTCCGATTTCTCGTATTAGTAATCTCCAAAGGGGGTAGGGGCATGGCACAATGCCTCCTCCAACTAAATTTTTTTTTTATATTTGCGCGTTTTTTCCGTAAAAAATTTTTTATTCCATATCATTTTGTAAGTTTTGCATTTTGCGCAAAATATTTTATATCTTACGTAGTTATTTAATACGAATTATTTTGGAAAGATTAGTTAAAAATTTGTTTAAACAGAACTTTAATTTACAACAAAAGTGAAGTTCTTCAATAATGTTACGATTCCTTGCAAAATACAATTCAACTCGCCAAGTTTAATTTCTTTTCCAAACAAGTGACGAATTTTCACTCTTAAGAAAGTTTTTAATGACATGAAAAGAAAAAGAAATTTGCTTTAAAAATTATGAAAAGCTGTTCAACAAGACACTCGCTTAATGTCAGCGTATGAATGTTTTCAGTGAAAATAGTTTGAACTTTAATTTATTGAACGTTCTGCTCCACTGTATAATATTCTAGATAAGCAAACTTATCAATCAAACTGACCAAAGTAAAAGCAAGGCTGATTAACTCAAGTAAAATCAATTTTAAAATTACGTGCGAGATATTTGACAAGCTAAGACCAAAAAAGTCTTTACTTGGTGTTTAAGCAAAAAATCGACCTTTTTCTTTAGATATAAAATCAAGAACTTATAATAAGCATGTTTTCTAAAAATATTATTTCAAAAAAAAAATGTAACAAAAACTACGCCTTGACTTCAAAAATAAGCACGTTTTTTAAAAATCAGCCCGTTAAAATTCTTTAAAACAATGTTTATAAAAAAAAGAAATCTTAAAAAGAACCACTCACGAAAAGTAACCCTGTAAATGGGGATCACGTGAACAAACAAGATTCTTATGACGTCCCACCTCCATTTGGATATTTTTTCGTAGATTATAACAAAAAAAACAAGAGTTTTAAAGTTAGCATAACGATGCTGCAGTTTATTGCCAAATAACGCTTTTCCGATTGTAAAACAACGTCCAGATGCTACGTCAGCGGTTCTTAAGCAAGGGGTCGCGGAACTTTAGCGCGCGGTTTTTGTATCGCTATGAGGGTTGTGAACAGTTTAAGTTTTAATTTTGTTTTAAAATCCAAAAGTTTTGTTTAGTTTAAGACTTTCCTTGAAAGTAAAAATAGCTAAAATTTTGTTTTTGGAGGCCCGCGTAATATTTATCGTTTTTGAGGGATGTCGAAAGTGAAAAAGGTGAGAAACAAAGTGTTATATATTACATGAGTTAAAACAGAAACACCATGATACGGACAAGATGATTTACAACACCAAAAAATTATTCTTTGTTTTGTTAGGACTCAGAGAAATTATTTTCAAAAATATTTTTAAATTTAAAATTATTTTTAGATGCGCAATGATACTTTAGATTTAATATTCTACTGAAAAAACATTCCAAGTCAACTTTTTATTTTAAACTCAGGAAAGTACAAACAATTTTTTATGGATATAATCGTGAAAGTTGAAATAATTCTATAAACAAATTAAATTTTCGCACTTTCGAGTTTTGCTAAAAAAATCCAGAACTAAAACTTTGAAGTCGGTTAAAAATTGATATTATTTTAATATTGGTTCAATAATAACTTTTAAATACATGAATAAGTTTTTAAAAAAGCCTCGTGGTTAATAACTTTGAGCTCTTCTTACAAATAACAACAAAAAAAAAAAACAATAGCAAAGCGATGAGAAAAAGCTTCAAAGAATATTTATTTGAATACCTACAACAAATTAAGCTTAAAAAGCAAATTTATAGTTTAAAGGTAAAAATATGAAACAACAAAATATTTTGAATTTTTAAAAAAATATTTAGAAAAGAAAGTTTAGAAACGTTGGAAAGAAATGGCGCATATTTGTTAAGTCTGTGGAATAGAGAATGAAAGTTAATAAATTTCTTTTAATATAGAGCATTTTTAGTTGTTTCTTTTTGTCATGTGGTCTTATCCAAATAAAACCTTTTATGCGTTCACACTATTTGGATACACTTCCATATTTCTGCATCGAAAAAATCATCAAATGATGATGATGATGATCAAGATGATGTTTTATTCATGCTTAGTAACACTGTTAAGTAATATGCAAGGTACTATGAAGAATGAAAAGGAAACGCGACACATTAAACATGCAGAAAATATAGAGAGTTGAAAAAGAGAAAAATAAGAAGCACGGCCGCGTTACCTTAAATTCTAACTAAACATTAATATTTAAAAAGACACAAAATATGCAGTACAGGAACGGTTATGTTAATCATTGGGAGGTACAACCGCCCTTAAGTGCTAACTATGAATTTAGCTCAATTTAGCATGGTGAGTAAAGAAAACCTCCCGAAAAGGAATCTCGCCAGGTCTGGAAACCTTTCCTGGATGTACTGCAAATACGCAAACAAGAAAAAAACAAAATTACAAGATTATAAAAGATTATTATAAAACCAATATCTTATCATTTTACATAAATTAAATGTATGAAACAGCTTTGAATATGTAAAAGTATCTTCAAATCATACGCCAAAACAAACAAAAAAGTGGAATAAAACATTTACACCAAAATTAATCTTCAGTAAAACAGCGGTAACTTTACTCACAAAAATAATGTTTGCACATCGCTAATTACGTAGAAATATGTGACATTTATTTCGTTGGAATCGGAATAGATAAGAAGTACACACACGTTTTAAATGTTTTGATATAAAAGATCAAACTGTGTACGGACAAAATATCTGACAGGTTTCTTCTTTTTAAATTACGTTTTACTCACGACTTCGTGCAGTTAACTAAGAAAAAGGCCAAAATTTTAACGTTTGAAAGGTTGTTTTTGAATTTACTTGAATAACTTTCTAATTATAGAAATAATTCTTTAAAACTGACCAAGGTTTGTTTAATGAAAAATTTGATTTTTTGTAAGATCAATAATTGCATTTTTGAGGACGGAGAAAGCCCGAGGTTGCATTTGGAACTTGGAAATAAAAATTTCAAAATAATTTTCTTTAAAAAATGTGATTTTTACTCCTAGTTAGTCGTTCAGTTGAGGAAGCTTTAATTGATTAAATCAGTGATTTTCCACCTGTGTGCCGCGAAATATTTAAAAAAACATTAATCTATTTGTCACAAACTTTGTTCGGGAATCCAAAAGGACCAGTTGAGCTAGGTAACCTGAATACTTACGCTGAAACAAAGCTGTGTCTAAATTTTATTTTATTCCGGTTCAAGAAGTAGTCTTGCTATGAGCCTGACGGTTTATACAGTTGATTTAACGAAAGCTCGGATTGATTTCGTTGAAGGCTCTTTTTCACAACAAACAGAGACCACTGTCTCTAATAACAACAAATGTATTACAAAAATCACGACCGACGAAACTTCTATTCCACGCTTTGCCAAACTGCAAAGCAAACTCAACACTATAACTTGATTCAATCAACACAAATAATTCTACCTCTGTAGAATACAACTTTCAACCACTGGCGCAAAATAAATTCAACACTCGACGACCAATACAAAAACTTACGGGCCTTCCGCCCCCAACCAATTACTTCTACTCGAGTCGTCTTCAAATTACATCTCATCTCATAATAATTCGCTACGCATCGGCTTTGTGACGTAAACTTTCTCGTAAATTCGAGATTGAGCCAGGACTCCCTGGAGAGATCGTTACCGAATGTTCTACTACGTTCGAGATAGCAAAGCTTGAACAAAACATATTACGTCACACTGTCGAGCGAAAGAGAAAAAAAAGATACATGTATCGAGCAATAGAACAAATTGGACGTATATCGCAAACAGCGCTCAAAGAGCCGTATTTATTCTCTTATAATAAAACTACGAATTGCTTTTAACGGAGATAAACTACATCGCTATGATTAAAATTATGAATGAAGTGTGACACTATTGCTCCGCGACCTTTTTTTAGTGGACACTACTTTTTAGAGATGAAAATCAAAAAATCCAAGACAGATTCAAAGTGAAGACCTTTTTTTTAGAACACTACTTTTTAGAAACAAAAATCAAGATCTGCATTCTGGTCTAAGTAAGCCGCGAATTTTAAAAAGGTCCCAAAGTGTGCCGCAGGTGCTAAAAAGTTGAGAAGCACTGGATTATAATAACGAAATCCGGTTTCTCAGCAGCACTTTCTTGTAGTATTTGAAGATTGGTAATCTTTCCTTAGATGTGCCTTTTCATTTTAAAATTTACTTAATCATCTTTTGCTATGAATGATTATTATATTTTTTTCCTGCAGCAAAAGCTATGAAAAAAATTTACGGGATTTTTAAATTTTTCCCAAACCGAAGGTTTTGCTTTAAAATCAGCCCTTGGTGAACTACCCGGGCCGATTTTAAATTTTAATTTAGTAAATTACTGATTTGTTCGTGACTGTAGTGAGTTCAATCGTCATTAATTAATTTTTTCATGCGATAATGTCAGTTTTGCGTTTTTTGCTTTGTTTACAGTACGTATTTCCGTAAACCCAGGTTTTGAAAAATGAAATCTCGGTTTCGGGAATTCCCCATTTTAAGTCCCTTCTATATATGATTTTGCCAATGTTATCGACTAAACCTCCAGTATTTTTAGGATGATAAGGGAAAAGCAAATTATTCTTATTTATTCGTAAGCTTTCCTACGAGCAATTATTCAATTTTTCGATCAGTGGTTTTACTAATTATATTCCATTTCATCTGGCCATGTTGTCACTAGCTTCATAGTTGTGTATACCGTAACCGCTAGATACTTAAAAGTTTGTATGATATTTGATATGGTATTAAAATTTGAAAGTGTATCTAAATTGGTTTTTTCAGAAATTTTTCTAGTTTTTTCTTTTGTTGATTTTAGAATTTTTTCGCCTGCATTAGAATTTTTTTGAATTTTGAAAAGTGCTTGAAGCCTCTATTGAAGAAGCTTAAGTCGATTTAATGTAACAACAAAATCCGCTTTCTTCAGAAGAATTTTTTCGTACTAATTGAAGATTGGTAATCTTTCTATACATGCGCTTTTTTTCTTCGCAATCATCGCGGTTTCTTTGTAGGTGGGTTTCGATTTATTTTTCTTGGATATATAATATTTCTCAGATTTTTTTAAAGGTTCTCAAAGCGATTAAATTTGCTGCATATAGAGAGTGATACTTCCTCAGCTTACCATGCAGTTCAAGAAGAGGAAGCTGATTAAATAAAATCATAGTCACACGCTCAATCTACCCGAAGCTGTGGGGCTGCCAAAAGAATTCTTTCAAGAGATATTTTGCATGTTAGTAGAGTTTTGGGTCGGGAATTTTGTCTATTCATTGGAATTCTAAATACAGAAGAAGCAAGAGAATCTCGAAACCGAACATAGGGCACGCAGGATTATACATTATTGCAGGCATTTAATCCAGTAGTACGCAGATTGCTGTGCTGCTGCGTTAAATGCCTGGAACAGTAGTGTTGAACTATCCGGGTTTTGCTATTCAGAACATGCAAAGCTCGTGCTTCTTGTTGAGCCCCCATGGGGCGCTGATCGGCCATGGACCATGAGGTTTGGGTTTTGTGACCTACAGTGACCACGCACTCGCAACTCAATGTTAAGGTTATTAAAGGTTTGGTCTGTGCATAGACGAATAGAAACACCTAATACCAGTTTGCAAGTGATTGAGCTTTTTAAGCTGTTCCGAACAATGTACTAATTAGGAAATTGAAAGCACGGAATCAGGTTGTACTCACACAATACTCCGTGTTTCCTTTATTATTCTTGGCCTAGACACCGCGGATGCCTGGTTCGGCGAGGTTGTTTAGTAATTTCTGTGCAGCTGATAGAAACGAGCTTCTAGATCTTAATCTTTCTTGAATGTCCATTTATTGGAACATGCGTTATATGGTCAGGGTCCAAAGTACTTTACGTTGAAACAGTGAAACTGACAAACAACTTAGTTCCGCTTATTTTTACACATAATTTGTTTAATAAATTTATGAACAAAAATTTTTTTGAAAAATATCTTAAATGATTTTGATGTTTTAACTTTGATGATTGATTCGATAATAGGACAAAACGATTTTGATAAAATTAGTCGTACTTTTTTTTCTCTTTTTAGGAGTTTTCCCTGAAAAGCGTTTTCTTAACGAGGTTGCCAGACATCAGCTCGTAATCAATCACTATGCGCATACCTTTAAAACAACAAACACGCTAAATGAGCTTATTTCTGAAAAAAACGAGCTGTAAAATGGAACAAGTTGTATTGTTGAAATTGATCTATTTAAAGTAGAGATGAAAGTTTAATAGACTAGATTTTCGAAGTTTTATATGATGTTCAGATAACAATAATTTATGATTTTTTTAAAAAAAAAAAACAATAACAGTTTTTCAGAATAAGTTTCTATATACTTAATTTTGCTTTGCTGTTATCCTGGCATATCGCCGCAGAAATGATCACCATGCTTTGGCCTATGAAATAACTAGAACTAAACAATAAAAGAATTTGACTTTTGCTTTAACTTAAAACAGCGTTTCTGAAAGTGTGTTCCCGGAACACTTGTGTTCCGCAAGCTTGCTTAATTGTTCCGCTGAACAATGAACATGACGATTTGCAAGTACTTCATAATGAGCTTGCATAACCTTTACATTTTTAAAACATTTCACATTCTTATTTCATATGTTCCGTTCCGTTTTGTCAGTAACTTAAGCAACTTTAGTGTTTTGACGTGCAAAATTGAAATTGAACGAAATTGAACATTTATATTCTTGACAATTTTTTTTTTTTGACAAAGTGTTCCGTGAGCTGAAATGATAAAACTAGCAGTTTTATGAATCAAAAAGTTTGAGAAACTTTGGTTTAAGAGATTATACTGCTCTCGCGGGTGATTTTAGGATTTGCTTGGGATAAGAGCTACTTTTACCAAAAATGCTAAAACACTACATCGATTAGGTTTTGGAGTAAGTGTAAATGTTGAGTTGTAGCAATTTTTCCACTTTGGGTTGAAACAAGAAAAAAAGAGTATAAATAATATTGCCCGACCAAAGTAATGGGACGGTAAGAACATTTCATTTAGGCTTATTGATATCATATTAGGCTAATCTTCTATCCATTAAGCGACAAATTGTTTTTTTTCTTTCCTATTTTCTAATTGTAGTGACACTATTAGTTTGTCTTTTTTTGAAAATCAGTATAAAATATTAGCATCTTGTGTTAGTTCCGGTACGGAAGATGATTCAAACTTGAACGAAGAAAACTAGTTTATTCCAAACTTTACTTAATTAAATTAATTACACCAAATTAGCTACACCAAATTAGGTTAAAACAAATTTGTTCCGTTCCGAACTTTTGCCAATAGGCTATTTAATTTCCAAGAGGATATAAGAAAGCGGCCAGCAGGCTCTACTAGTAACCTTCTCCTACGAAGGTCAAACCAAAAAGGAGGAACTACCTCATGCTAACTGTTGCAATGAGAGATCGCCAAAGAACAGGCAACAGCAGCGCGCACAATTACTAGGCGCCAGGTGCGAACTTTAATTAGCGCGCGATCACAGACCTGGTTCGCGTCTTGGCGACGCTACATCTTGTTTCCGATGCTGGAATTCTGGGTTTGATTTCTTGGGCTGCAAAACCTGAAAAGCGTTGCTAACAAGCGATCGATACTACCCATAAGTGCTGTGCTGTCAAAATGTAATGCTAGGGGCAGGAGTATCGCTAATTCGTTACACGTTTCCAAGTATAAAATAAACATAATAAAAAATTTTGTTTTGAAAAAAAAAAAGATTTTTGTTTATGTACAATGTGTTCTGGGAGAAAACACAGTCATTTAAAAATTTCTCATTGATTAAGAGTTTTACGTGTTTTTCTTTACAGTATGTTCAATAATGAAGAAGATTCTGATGTTATTCTACCTATTTTATAAAAAATAAAAATACATTTGCCTAGTCACCACTTTTAAGAGCCAGGCCCCACAAAACAAGCTCCACAAACTAATTAAGTTCTCAAGATTAATTTTCATAGCTCATTATACATGGCCAGAATATGTGAAAAAGAATGAGACACCAAATTTTGAAGTCTTGTGATGCCAACACATTCAATGAGATACTGCTTCAAAATATCTAACTTACTTGGAAATAACATATCAAAATGAAGTTGAAACTTTTTTTTATCTATTTTTTTGAAAGGTTATTATAAACTTAACATCAGATATTTTGTTCAAAATAAAATGATATATCTTGTCAAAAATAAAAACGCTTGGATATCTTTTTATACAAAAATAATTCTGTGTTGTGGTGATTTACCTCTGTGAAGACTTGATTATAATTCTTTCTCCCATACCATTAACAGAACGAACGGTCTGTCAACGTTTTGAGAAAAAGAATTATTTCTAGTACGCTCTAAAAACGTTTTTACTTTTTCGTTTGTAGATAAGACAAAGTAAAAACATATTAAATTGATTTAAAAGCAATAATGTAAATCAACTTTAAAAGGTGACATACTATTTTTTTTCGTTTCGTTGTATTGATCTCCAACCATCTAAAATAAGCCAAAGGAAGTCTTGAACCACCGACCTCTCTGTTGTCTGATTATTGAGTTCATTCAATGAGCAAATTTTTTTCCTTTCAGAAATAAACTGTCACGCATTTAATGTCACGTGGTAATCAACAAGATTTCGACGAATTGTATGTTGTTGCCAGGCCACCAGCCATAACCAGAAATGAAATAAGAAAAGCAGTTTCTGAACATCGAGGAAAGAGATTTGTATACGACAAAATGGAGGATGTTCGAGAATATTGGATTCAAAGGGTAAAAGTTTGTAATATCAAATTAAACAAAAATCATTTACTCATCTGGCAGTTTAAATAACAATTCTGGGAACGTCAAAATTGTGTCAACTTTCAATCTTTTCAAACTTTTCGCGATAAATCAAAAAACATTGGTTTTACTAGGATGTTTGATAAATGGTAATATGTACTTAAATAAAACCAACTAAAGATCTAACAGTAACTAAAGTAACTAACAGTAACTAAGAACTAAAGATCTAACATGAATAAAAAGAACTAAAGATCAAACATAGAGAAAACTCAAAGTTGCCTTACCGAGCAGTTCACATCAGTGCTGACTCGGGGAAACGGAAACGAGAAACGCATAAACGGTTAAAATGCACAATATTCAATTAGGATTACCGAACACAGCACTGCACCAAGCAGCACCAACACTGCTGCTGGTTACCTCATAAATAGAAGAGTGACAAGAAGCACAAACAAGCCAGTTCTAAATGAACACACTGCAATAAAAAACTATGCCCGGGGAAGAAATTGAATAATGTGAAGCGAAAAGTTCCCGGCAGCTAGTGCGCTCGCAAATTATGATTCGAAAAGCAAAAGAAATAAAACAAACACGTATCTTGGTAATCTCCTATAATTATTACTTTTATTTTTAACAGTATCAAGTTAAAACTACATATGAGAGAACTACAACTACTAAAATAACAAAGCCTTACAACAGTAAGTAACCTAAAGTTTTCGAATATTTAGCATCAGATCAAATTGTATTCAAAGTTAGTTTAACTAAATTAATTTACTTTTTTGTGTTAGGCAAAATTTCAAAAGACACAAATATAAACGTCATTGAATGTAACAGGTAAAATGCTTTTTTATATTTAGTCTATTACTTAATGTACAACTTAAAAGTTAGAAAAAAAGATAAATTTTAGACTTTTAGAATTTATCTCATAATGATCTTTATCACACTTTTTGGAGCCTAGGCGTTTATATAATTTAAAAATCAACTTTACCGGAAAATAGTTTGTGATTGCACATGAACAATAATACTTAATATACAGCCCACAAAATAAAACGTTAGTCACTTGAAATCAAAACCCGAAAATAACTTTTGACATAGGCTTATCAACCAAAAAAATTGAAGAGGAGGCAATACAATTAGGCCAAATTTTGAGACGTTTTCCTGGATCATGATTTTCTAGTACTGATTTTTGTCCCAAAAACATAGTGATCTTTAAAAAAAAGGTCTTTATCTTAAATTTTAACTTTTTTCTGCATTTAGTGTTTATTTTCGTTGCACGCTAATTTGTGTTGCCCAAATATTTCCTTGTCGCTACCAGAAAAAATTTCCCCCGGCAGGTACGGCCACGATTATTGACAGCATTTGTCCGGTGTAAACCAATTAAATACAAAAACGTTTTTAATAATATTTTTAAACTCATCAATACTAAGAAAAACTAAAGTTTTGAATAAACCGAAGAAACACTTCTAGTTTTCATGGCTCAATTACCAATGTGTTACAGCACAAAGATTTGTGACTTCTAAGGTATATGTTATAACTTACAGTATTTTAGCTGCATATAATTCTATAAGCAATAAACAGAATAAAAATTTTAGCTGAAAATGAAATTCAAAATGTTGTTTTCAGATGTTTGGGTAAAGGTGTTGCGAAATGTGGCGAATGCATGGGAAATGGAACGATTCCATGTTTTGCTTGTCCAGGTTTTGGAAACAAATGTGAAGATTGCAATGAAAAAGGAATTGCTACGTACATAAAAAACGTTGCTACAAACTTAAAAAATTTAAATAAAAATTGAAACTTAAATCAATAGTTTATAAGCTGAATAAGGATTATATCAAAATTTGCTTTAGATGTGGGAAGTGTGATGGTAATAAGACGCTAAGATGTGAAGAATGCGATGGAAAAGGAAAAATGCTGAGTTATGCATTGGAAAAAACAATAAGGTAAATTTCATCATTCGTCTTAAAGCTTTATTGCTTAAAAGCCTTATTATTTCTGCTTAAAATGATTAAAGTATGGATCTTCAAAGGAATTTACTTTCATAGTAATCTTAATAATTTTTGTAAAAACTGCTTTAGAGATAAATTAATGTTTTTATAATCAAACTACATTAAAGCGAGAACAGTGCATCTTATAAAAGTTTTGATCCTCCGTTTGCAAAAAATCGGTTTGAGTAAAAACGATTTTATGGTTAACAAAATTTTAATAAACTATTGTTCAACTTTTTATTGTAAATTCTGTTTTGAACTATTTAATAAAAAGAATGCATTACATTATGCAGATATTTGTTTTCACCTTGTATTTAGTATAAGCAGGGTTGCTATATCTCTAAAATTTGTTCTTATTTTGATTATAAATATTATGATCTCTAAGTCTTAGAAAATAGTATTGTCCTTACTTCTAAGAAACGTTCTTATTTTAGATACTTGTCCTTATTTCGTCATTGTTTGTCTAAATATGTGATGGAATTCCGGTAATGAAGGAAGTTATTTCAAAAGTTACATATTAAAATCAAGTGAAGACCATAGACCAAAACCAAAGTTATCAATTTGATGAACATGTATTAAAATGACGATCTTTTTCTTGTCTTCACTTGATTTTAACATGTAATTTTTAAAATAAGCTTCTTGGTTTCAGCAATTCCAACCGCCAGGTTTTTTTTAACGTTTGGTTTAAGTGATTCCCAAGAAATTTCATGAGCCCAGACTTTTTTTATCAAAACATTTAAATTAATTTCTAAATGGATTGTTTATTATAGCATTATCACTGACAGAGCACAATTAATACTACAGCATTTAAAAAATTTACAGAACAAAGTTTTTATTCGAACTTCATTAAACAGTTCGTGTTCATCAGTAAAAGCATCGATTTTTTCCCTTTTATTTGCAGATTTTGCAGATAATTTTGCAATAAACTGCAACAGGATTCAAGAAAAATTCAGACTCTCGCATAATCATTCTATCCTTCAACCTTTGGTAATCATTTCTGCTTTCAAGATTTATTCACCGGAAATGCATTGAACCTTGTGACCAGCTGCTAATTCAGATGATGATTTCCATAAAGCTGCCACTGATTGGCATCAAAGATACCAAAAGCAAACAGTAGTTAAGCGGTTTTTAAGATTATGGAGCAGTACTTGACAGTAGATTTTGATAGTGCATCGGATCAGTTTAAAATCATCTTCAAAAAATTCTTTTTGTAAGGTTGGCAAATATTTTGAAGTTTTTTTACAGTACAATCAAGTTTCAGGCTATTTATAATCAGATCCGATGGCAATGTCCCTAATTTTCTTTTGTTATAATCAAAGAGCTGATTGCATGTAAGAAAATGAAAAGCTGCTTTTTGAAAAGTAATGATAGCTTGTTTAAATTCTCTGAAGCAGCATGCAGCAGGTAAAAGGAAAAAAGAAAATGTTTTGTTCAGATTAAGTAAAGAATAACAACAGCGTACCGTACACAGCCGATAGTTCTGCCTTTGTTGCAATCACAGCCTCACCATAAGATAGCCAACGGGTACCGCAGGCTTTAAATAATTTTTGGTTCAAAAAACCAATATCTTGATTTAAAGTAATCTCCGTACCTCACTGTCTCAGTATAATGAGGGAACCTGTTGTTAGCAAGCTCCATACGAAAGAGAACCTGCTGTCAAAATTTTGAATCCCATTACTGCTTATACTACTTCTACAGTTAAAAGGAGACAATAATTCTTTTTAGTTTTTTGTCAAATAATTGATAGGAAAGGATTTTTAGATCTAAAGGAATTTTATTCTAAATCTTAATTCCATTAAAACTGCAAGAGCATTGGCCATTGGATAAATTTTGTCGTTGTAAATAGGAACTTTTATTTATAATCGACCTATAAACCTATTTGTAATGACTTCTAGCAGACTTAATATATTGGTCAAAGTTTTGTGGAAGCTTGTGATGATAGTATGAATGATTAAACTCAGCCATTTCAAGTTCATTTACTTCTTTGATTTTTAATGTATTCATTGACTCGTGTTGATAGGCCTACAGTTTTTCAAGCATTTAAAGTCCATGATGCGTAGAATTTTATTTTGCATTATCTAAAGTTTATTCAACAATGTTTTGTTAATAGAGCCCCATGCTATGATACCATACTTAAGGTAAGGATATACAAAGTTGAAGTAAATTTTAATGAGTAAATGTTTATTAACATAATGCCTCTCAGGAAATAAGATTCTAGCTGAAATAGCAAATTTATTAAGTGGAGTATGTATTTAATATAATTGTGCCACTTAGATCACTACAAATAAGGATACCAAAATATATTGTTGAATTAGATACGATAATTTTGTTGGCTCCTATAGATTGGGTTCGATATCAATTTTGACTCTGATTATAACTTAAAATTGAAGTAAGTTGCTGTTGAAAAATAGTCCAATATACCTGGCGTATGCGGTTTAGCATCTGGTTGAGTATGCAGCATAAAATCCTTATTTGGTCTACTATCTGATTTAGTATGAATCATTCTGATGGATTTGATTTAGTATTTTCATTTCATTTTATCTCATATTTATGCTCCTGACTCACAGGAAAGCGACGGAGGCGCTAATACATAGAGTAAACGATTACCCCAACCTGCTTCCGGAGATGCCAAGATATAGCTGTCCGCTTGTAATTTGTTAGTTTGGTTTTATAGTTTTATAGAGGTACGACTGAAATTTATACTGCTTGCCAAGGCCGCCAAGCAGGGGAAAGTGCCGTAAAGTGTCTTTCCCAAGGATACAACAGAACTTCGCGAGTAGGTTATGAACCGATACCATGCTGATCACAAGCACGGTGCTTTAACCACTCAACTACACTGTCGACAATGATATTGATGGATGGTAGACCGCATTCTTAACTAGAAGTTAGTCAACAGGCTTTTCGATGGATAGTAGACCGCATATATAACAAGAAGTTTGTTAGTAGACTGCATATCCTAAACCAGTCCTGAAAAAGTATAATCGACTTGCTCGGTAAATATCTAATTTTCTTTGTTATATGGCTTACAACTCAAACTTTTTTTGCAGAAAAAAAGAAATCAATGATGCGTACACCAAGAACATTGAAAATTTTCCCGACGTTTTTCTGGCTTTGTGCACCGGCAAGCAACTGTCGGAACGAAAACCAACTTCCAAATATCTATCTCCGCTTTCCTACGATGAGTGTCAAAATTCGAAAATCGCTGCGGCTTCGCTAGATTTCTTAAATCGCCATCAAGAACTTGAACGACCAGACAACCGTATAGTCAAGCAGGTAAATATGCAGTTAATGATAACCGATTAGTTTGGCTCAATACTATCCAGCTCATATAATATTATGAATAATGCGACGAAAATCATTTTACCCACAAATTGCGTTTTCTCAGCATAGTTTTCAAAAACCAAACGTTTCACTTCTTACGATAATTAGACAGTTATGTTGTAAATTAGTTATTCTTAATGGTTGCACAGAAACATGATTTTTTTTTAAAATAACTTTCGTTTTGTTGCAGGAAGACCGAATTTGTGCTATTCCGTTCTTTAAAGTTACTTATATACGAAAAAAAGAAACCAAATATTTATGGATAGTTGGAACAAATCGAAAAGTCTATGATCCGTTTCGCAAACCATCGAATTGTTGCCTTAGTTGATAAATCCCACACTATTATTTTGGTCTTCAACAGCTATTTCATGTTCGACTCTGCATTGTTAGAAGTGGCAGTTGATTGGTTTAGTAAGCCTTGTTGATATTTGAATTGATATCTAGATGTTCAATATATGCATAAAATTGTAGAGTTATAAGTACAAAGTAAAAATTATCTTTTGTTTTTTTTACATTTTTGTGTATCACAATTTATTATATGCGTTAATTTTAAAAAGTTTGATTTTGATGAAGACTCCAAAACTTTTTTTGCGTTGCCATTTGCTTTATGTTGTTATTTGTGGTTTCTTAATGTTTATGCTACGTAAAATGTACAAAAAGTGTTATTAGCGATTCTGAACAGTATTTTTTTTAACCTAAAATCGAAATGCTTTGTTCTAAATCATACAATAGTGTCAGCAAAATTGCAAGCCACATAGAAGAGATGATATTTTTCTGGTTGTTTTACCTATTTTTAGACATCCCTAACATTTTTCATTTTAGTTTTTGGAATGCTACACGCTATGCGTAAACTTGATTGTAAGCGGAAAATTTCAGCGTTTGATACATCGAATGTACTGTTATTAAAAATTTTTTTTCATCTTTTAAGTGTAAATGAAAGTGATGATACGTTCGATAAACAATGAGGCTTTTAATTGTTTTTCTTTGAATTAATAATATCTGTAACATCAACATCAACTAATTGTATAAAGTTACACTAAATCCAATTTTTATGGTTAAGTGACTTTAAATAAAGTACAAAAGTGCTTTAAAGACTCTCGTACTTATTACCTTTTTGTAAACAACTAACTCATAGAAACGACGACAGCGACCATCAGCCATGTCTTTTTTGCTGATTGGTTTCATGATTTTTTAAAATTCCTCTTTGTTTTACAAATGAGATCGCTATTAATTTCAAACTATTGTGCAATATTATATAATGTGTTGAAATAAATTCAACCCTTAATATACCTGCTTTTAACTTTAGAGCCTCCGTAGTGTAGTGGTTAGCGTTCTGGACGTCACAGCGAAAGCTTTGGTTTCAAAACTTCTCTGGTAAGCACCATTGGAATTTGCAGGGCATCCGGAATAAAAAGTACTTGTGTCGAATCAGTTTGCAGATCGAAAATTAAAAGTTATCTGCTGAGGCACTCCTTGATCGGGAAAATCCAAACAAGAAGAATAGCTGGGTTTGGCTTAAAATATATTTGGTGCTACTCTGACGCGCGATCTCACTCGAAAATGATCTCAGGATAGCCGATATCTACTTAAAAGCGAGATTACACGTCTGAGTAGTAGTTATATGGGAGTGAGATTGCACTTAAAGTAGCACTAATGTATTTTTTAAATTTAAAAAAAAAAATGAAAACATAGTATACCCTAATTATTCGCGGGGGTTGCATCACTTCCCCCTTCCCGCGAATCCCGAAAATCCGTAAATTATTGATGCAGTTTTAAAACGCTTATGTTTGATATTACATACGCTGAATTATACTTTCCAAACACATTCTACAGATAGTCTTTATTTGATATTAACTGACATTCTTATTTTAAAATTTTCACCAGTTATACTGTATCATCTCTCTCTTTTTTTCTCTCTCTCACTCTCTCTCTCTCTTTCTTTGTTTCTTTTTTCTAATTTTTTTCTTTAAATTAATTAACATTGTTATTTTAAAATTTTTTTCCAGTTAGCATGAATAGGAGTATTTTTCTGCTAAAAATGGCTCTAAGAATTTTACGAAATTGCTGGGGCTACCACAAATTCGAACAGCATTATCAAAAAAAATTTTTTTAGAAGAAATTTTTCGAAAATGCCAGACGCGAACGGTGAACCGCGAACGGACAAGGGTGTATTGTATTTAATATATTAATGAATTCATTTAAAAGTCATCCAACAATTCTAGCAATAAAACTAGTTTTGATTTTAGCGATCGATCAGTCAAATAATATCAAACGCAAGATTAAGGATAACCGTTGAACCTTGCATTGAAAGTGAATTATTTGAACCGATTTCTTGAACTTGGCGTCTTCGAAAGCAGGTCTAGAAAATCGCTTGACCTGTGTATGATGCCTCCGATGTTTCCTGGTAATCAGGTCAAATGGACAGATAGAGATAATAAAAACTTAAGTTAACAAAAAATTATTTATCTGAAAATACATTTAAAACATTGCCTTTGTATTAGATTTAAATTTCCAACATATAATTCTTTCAAAAAGAGTTTGGTACATTTTTAAAAAACTCTTAAAAAACTCTTTATCTAAAAGTTTACAAACGGAATAGTATATGTGTCGAATTTACTGGAAATGAATACGTCTTGGAGCTTTTTAAAATGCTATTTAGCTTTTGACGCCAAAGGACAACAAACAGTAATGTCGCAGACTAAAGGTAAAAACCAGATAATTTTGATTTGAAGTAGATAATGATTTGCTTAACTGCTGAACGAGAACACGTTTAACAGACTAGACAGTTTTGAACAATTCTTACAAAAGCATGTTTTAACTTTTATGGTCTTCTTTTACAAAATTCAGTTGGCACACCTTCTTGCCAGGTGAAACATTACGTGAGGAAATTTGTTTTAAACTTAGTTCGATTTTCACATTGTGTCAAAGTCTAGCCTTTGTCTGAAAAGCAAGTCAAGAATGAAACAAGCAATAAAATGGTCGCGACAGAGAATAGTTTTTGTCGCCCACTTCTTTCGGCATAAATTTTCCAACAAAAGCCACTCGACAATGGTGATGAATGCTTTTTTTGAATTTTCAGCAATGCTTTTTTAGAAAATCAGTGTTTTTACTTTAATACTTGGCTTTAGATTGAAACAACTTTAGAAACTGTTAAACGAAGTGCGATGACGCAACAAATTATCAGCAATTTTGTAAAGTTTTCGACTTTTGTTTTCAATGAGCAAACAACTTTTTTATCATTTGCTCCGAACAGATTGAACACAATATACAGCACAAAAAGTTTCTTTTACAACCAAGTCCGATGTGGTTGGTGATCGATTTGATGATGGTTTGTCAATATATAAAATCTTCTTTTATTTCATCCATAAAAAATTTTGGAAACTAATGCATTCATTATATTCTGGTATATCTACGCTAGGGGATCTCAACCGGGGGAATTTCCCATTAGGGGTTGGTTATTTTTTATTTGCAAGGGGAATTTCGTTTAAAATATAATTGCACGTTTTAGATATTAACTGTAATACTTTTTAGGTTTTTTGTACCAAGGTTTGTTTAAAAGTTTGATTTATTCTGGTAGATTCAATCGTTATGTGAGCGATTGTATTGAATAAATTGTTTTTGCTTTGTTACTTTATAATGGTTGCTGATTTTATTAATGATGCTCCACATATCTATGCGGATCTGGTTTCTCCGCTTTCTTGCAAATCAAAACAAAACAAAGAAATAAACTGGTAGTGAGAATGATTTGCGTTGTGTCCTCCTCCATGTACCCATGAATTGTCCCGAAAAAACAATTATAAGGTTTTCACTGATTGTTAAATATTTACTGACTCTCTTTGTTTTTTAAATAAAATTTTTTCATTGATTGGTTATCATTTCAAAGCTAATACTAATATTGTCGTAGTAATGTTAAAAGTCATTTTACAGAAATCTATTGCCCTTTTTAGCAAAGTCAAATCGACCATTTTATTCAACTGGTCAAATTGCAATAAATAATTTCATTAATAAAATCGGTCAAAGTTTAATGGTCCAAATATATAATAAAAAAATTAAAAACTTTCTTTAAATATTTGGCCCATTAAACTTCGGCTGATTTTATTAATAAATTTTTGTGTCGTAGTAATGAATGTTAGTTTAAAAAGTTTATTATTTGTAAGAACTTAGTTTCTTTTTTTCGCATTTAATATAAATATTTTAATAACAAATTAAATTTCAGCTGGAAAGGAATTTAGCTTTGAATATCGTTTAAAGGGGTCCATAAAATAAGAAGATTAAGAATGAATGATAAACGCGACTGTTTTAAAAAAAATTTTGATGCTCAAAAAATTTTGTCTTTTATGATTAAAAAACAATCAAAATTTCTAATTTTAGTGACTGGTACATTGTAATTCATTTACAAAATTTTAAAATATCTCTATTGACTTGAATTTTTTGCCTCGATTTTTATAAATTTTAAAAAGTCAGAGCCGGTTATCGTGGAAAATGAAAAGTAAAACCAATGAAAGTGCAGAATGCTTATTGGATTCGAAAAAGTAATTAAGGATTTCATTATTGTAAATAAGTGGGGTGACCCCATTAAAGAATTTGTCGTGAAGTGTCTTTTCTTTTCTTTGGTGAATTTTTTTTGGGAAAGGATTCACAATAAATTCCTGAATAGAACCATGCTGCTTCCTTAAAATGGCGGCTCTGCGTTAAATTAAGGTTAAGGTTCGAACAGAAAGTAGTTGGCATGTGAATATCAATATAAATAAAAATCAATGTCATCTGCCCATACGAAAAAAAGGATTTTGTTATATTTAATTAGTAATCACCTAATTGATAATACACATTTTAAAATCCAAATTCAAATACAGCTGCTCCACGCTTAAAACTTTTGCTTCTTTTTTTTTAATGTTTTAAAATGACGGCTTATTTAAAAATGCAACTATGTATTGCTAGTACGAAAATCAAATATTTTGCTTTGTCATGTCGTTCTACGTAAACTGTAATCATGATTTTAAAGCGTAAAATAGAAATCAACATGAAAAAAAAACCGAAACAGTTCTTTGGTAATTACCCTGGTTTAATCCGTTCAACTGTTCCCGTTTTTTCTACCGAAAAATATTTTTGTTTTCCCGTTAGTGTTGAAGGTAAGCTTATGAAAAACTTTAACACGTTAGCTGCTAAGACCAAAGCCACTAATCCAAGCAATGGTCGAAAATAATTTTTTTGTATTTTTAGGTTCTATTACATGCCAGAATATGATCAGTATCAATAAGAGGCTAAAATTCTAAAAAAAATCTACAATAATTGATATTTAACTTTATTTTTTAACATCAAACTGTTCCAAATGTGCCATGTATACAGTTTTCTGTATACATCAAAAAGTACTACTTTTACTCAAAAAATGCTAATAAAGTGCATTTATTTACTTGAATGTGCTGTTTGTTTGTCCTAGATCCTTTTTGTTTATCACTAAGTGCTTCCAAGCATGAGTGTCTACCGATTATCGAATACATTTATTTGGTAGAAATTACTATCCAATAATTAACTTTTTGTACTATTGAACGTTACTACTGTTGATATCCGTGTGACTCGGTTTCTTGGAATTTCCTTTTATCAAGTTTTTTAATGACATTTTTTTGGATTTGGCAACAAGAAGACCTGCGTTTTTTTTCTTTGTTTGCATATTTAACTTCAGCATATGGCATTGAAGTAGTCGCGTGTTGTGATAATATGTATTAGTTAGTTTTGATTGCTGTATACAAAACAATTGTGGCCATCGCACCAATAAAAAATTTCGAGAGCAGTCTGATTTTTCGGGCACTCAGTATGTTTAGAGATAAATTTCTCTTGCGAATTTATTCGTACTTAGCCAAAACTAACAGTTTTAAAAACTTAAGCCTCGCATGAAACTATTTCTAGAGTTGACGTAAATAAAAATAAACACAGCTTTACTTCAGCGCAAGTATTTGGGTTACTTAGTTCAACTGGTCCTTTCGGATTCCCAAGTAAAATTGTGACATCCGGGGTTTTACGTCGGGATAGATTAGATTTGATTGAGAGAGTTGAAGTAGAATTTACTACTTAAAGATGGCAATTAGTTTGATTGATGAAGAGTTTGAAAAACCAAGAGCTCGCACACAAAGGTTTTGAAATGTCGGAAAAGAAAAAATTAATTTTTTTGGAGTCAGTGGAATTGTATTTGTAAGAAAGAGGAGAAAGAGAAAGATCGACATGCAAGGCTACAAGCTGAAAGGGAGAAGTTGGAAGCTGAGCTGGAGAAATCGATGCGAGAGTCGAAATTAGAACTAAAAAAATTGGAATTGGAACAAAAATTCGAAGAAAGAAGAATGCCATTTAAACAGTAGAGAAAGAGGTTTTAACGGGAAACAGATTGCCCTGGTGAAGAAGGAGTAAAACGCTTTAGGAAGTGGATGCCCGTCTGCAGCGTGGTCGAGTGGTTACAGCGCCATGATTGCGATCAACATGGTCTCAGTTCAAAACGTACTCGCGTGTACGTTCAGTTGTGTCCTTGGGAAAAAAACTTTACAAAATTTTTTGTTGCTGGGTGGTTTTGGCAAGCAGTTTTAAACTTAAGTCATATCTTTATAAAAATAAAAAACAAACTAACAAATTTTAACCGGACAGCAATATCTTGGCATCCCGGAAGCAGGTCGAGGTAATTGCCTGACCTATCTATTAGCGCCTCGCTCGCTTTCCTGCAAATCAGGAGAATAAATATAGAGATAAAATGAAATTTAAAAAATGTTTTTGGAAGCAAGATCTTCGGACGTCCCCCATTTTATTGAAAAAAAAGTTGACTTAGATAGTCATCCGCTACGAGTTGAAAGGTATGCTATTGTTGCAAACTGGCCCCAAGCTAATTGAGAAACCTGATTGAGCGCATTGCTTGGTAAAAGAGCTTTGGATGTATATTCCAGGCTGTCGAAAGAGAACACTTAGACTACGGCGTTGCTCCAACGATAGAATTATACGGAGCGGGGACACCACCAACGTTTTAAAGAAGCTAAGCCAACGTCTTAGAGAACCACTAGTTTAGATAATCTGATGCCTATTTTAAATGGATTAGTTGGAAATGAGCCAGCTATCACTTTAAGAAGCACTGGATGTTCAGCAGTAATAGTGAAAAGAGATTTGGTAAAACAAGAGCAGTTAACAGGCAAGGTTGGTTATGTGATGACGATCGCAGGCACTTTGGTAAAAGCGCCTTTTGCAAATGTTGAAGCAAGCACGCTTTATTTTAGCAAAGCAGCGAGCTTTATGTGTAAAAGATCCGTTGCATGAGCAAAATATTGGAAATATTCCTGGAACGATAGCACCCGACGATCCAGATGAGACTTGGTGAAGGCGGCAACAGTTACCTGAGAACAGACTAGGATGAGCACGAAAGCTAAACCTTTGAAGTTACTGAGTTCGCGAATCAGTTATCGAAACAAGAGATATTCGAAAACATTGAGCCAATAAATTTTAGAGTTTTTTCGGTCCGCCGGATTAAATTCAGTTTCTACGTTAAAAATAGCAAAAAATAATAATTTAATTAAAAATTTTATTAGTTACTTTATCTTTTTTGGACAGACTGTTTATTTTCATCTTTAGAGTCAATAAAGAAAATATTTTATATTACGTCATTTACTAAAGTAATATATTATATTTTATATAAGTAATATTTTATATTACGTCATTTACAAACAAAAAGGTTTTTTTGGATGGCTGGAAATGAATTGAAAGTTTTTGATGAAAAAAATCGCCAAAAAGCTCTCTGCTGCATCATGTGACCAAAAAAAAGAGTATAAATGACCAGATTAGAAAAAATTACAGATAGTTTTTGCTTGACACTATAGTAGTAACCAACTTTTCAAAGATATAAAAACTTGCTGCTTTAGTTATTCATAGTTGTTAAGTGGTAATTTTTAATTTCCTTTTTCATAAAAAGACAATGTTTTTATTTTTTTCTTTGACAAGGTTTGCTTTTTTTAATTTTTTTATTGCTTTGATTAATAAAACTTATTATATATATAACATTTATTAGATTAATAAAATAACTGGGGATGCTTAAAATAGGAAAATAGGTTAAAGCTGGCTTATTTAAATTGAGTTTTAATCTTCCAAAGATTGCAGGAACAATTATATCGTATTTACAACGTAGACCAATAACTAATACTGCGTTTAGATTTGTTCGCTAAGTTTTATTGTAATACTCGAACATATCAATCATGAATAATAATCATCAATATAAAAAAACCAATATACAAGAAAAATTAAGAAATAAAAGTTAATTTGCTGCAAGCCCCATAAAAGTTCAAAGATCAACTTGTGATGACTTTTGTACCAAAAGGCCTCCGTTGTTTAAATTATATTTTACATTGCTAAATTTTCAGATTCGCAAAACAGCAACAATACAAATATTAACAGCTTGTTTACTCTCTTACGACTTTTGATGTTTCTCCACTTTTTTACATTATATATTTATTTATTTTTATATTTATTCTTCTGACTCGCAGGAAAGCGATGGAGGCACAATACATAGGGCAAGCAATTACCTCGACCTACTTCCGAAGATGCCAAGGTATTGCTGTCAGCTTAAAATTTAATGGAGATATTACTGAAATTTAGAACTGCTTACCAAGAACACCAAACAGGGAAAAGTGCTGCAAAGTGTTTTTTTCCAAGGAACCAAAAGAATAGTGAAAGTTGGTTTTGAACCGATATCATGTCGATCACAATCACGGCGCTCTAATCACTCGACCACGCTGCCTACAAATTTTGTGTGTTTATTTCAACCTTTCATTTGCCCTATTGATAAAAGTACCGTTGACATTTTTATAGGCAGCGTTTGGATTACAAACGATTGGATACTTTATTCTCATGATAGTATAGACAAAAAGCTAAACTGCTAATGTAAATAAATGAGAAAAAACTGTTTTTTATGGTTTTCAATTCATTAATGTTAACAGTTTTTACAAAATTTTTTGTTAGGATAACCAACGATAATTTGCTTTTTGTTCAACATTGCTGTATTTGTAAACAACTTAAAACCAACTAATCAGAACGCTAATGACTATTTTTTACCTTTGAAATGAAGACGACAACAATGACTGTTTATGGTAAATGCAAACAAATTATTTATTTTTTTACTTACTCGTTCTCGTAGAATAATTACAATCTTTGGACCTCTATGTCAAAGTTTATTTGCGCATTTAATAAATCTTCTTTTTTTATCTTTGTTTGAGATTCTTTCAACGCTTTTATGTTGCATAAATAGCTTTTGTTTGAGCTTTTTTAGAAAATTTTTTTATTGACAAGCTTTTTCTACGCTTCCTTATTTTTGTTAACAGTTTCACTTTAGATTGCTTTTGTTATATTTCAAAATTCTGCTATGCAATGTGATTTGATACTTTTATTTCTTCCAATATTTTGATACTTTTTATGTTAAATCGCTATTATCTACTTTATGTAGGTTTATGCTTTCTTGTTATTTATTGTACACGAAGACCAGTTTTACCTTAAATTTATTAAATTCTGTTCGGCAATACGTTTATACCTTTATTGGGAAGCTTAGCAATTTTCGTTAAAAACAAAGAATAATTTGTCTAAAAAATTTTTAGTCTTAAATGAGTTTAAGTGATGATAGAATTTTTTTATCATTAGACAGTGTCAAAAAGTGTATTTAAAGAAATGAATATGGAAAAAAAAATAATAAAAGATTTTTAAATAAAGAAGTAAACCAGTGTTTTTCAAAGTGAGCCGCTTGGTTCCCAAAGGAGGAGCAGGAATTGGAAACCTCAAGGAAAAAAGAATCACTAGGGAAAAAATTGGGGAAAAATTTGAGAATTTTGGTACAATGTAAGTTGAGCCAAAAAATTGGTACGTCCTTTGTAATCATAGTCGTAGCAGCCCGGGGTGGCAGGGGGGAAAATGAAGATCTTTTTTTTACAGATTACTACTTTTTAGGGACGAAAATTGAGAAATCCGAGATAGATTCAAATTTGAATGCTAACTTTTGAACTTCCTGAGATAATAGGACTCGGATCATAAACTTATATGAAGAAAAAAAAAGCAAAAAGTTTTCACATTGATCATTGAGGTTATTTTGGGGGGAGGAATGATGGTTCCTGAATCCTAAAATGAGAAATGCGGCAAAAATTTTGAAAACCACCAAACTAGACTTTTGTTACTGATTGGTTTCAAAAGAAAATCTTTGTTGAAGCGTTGTAATTGATATTCACTGCTCTCTGTGCAAAACAACGCAATATTGTTTTAAACAAAAAAGAATTAATCACTAGGGAAAAAATTGGGGAAAAATGTGATGGCATTTTTATTTATATAAAAATCAAAAAACAAACTCGAATTGCTTTTAGTTTTTTTCAATTTCAAGTATGCCAATTAAATATTATTACTGTCACCTCTTTTTACTCTTCTGAGCACAACGTTTAAAATGATAAACTTAAGCTTTAAGCATTATTATTATTCATCATCAAGCAAAATCTCGAGATAAACAGATCTTTCCGGCTGAAAATGTTTTACTTGATCTTTAATTTTTATGTGAGCAGCTGGCCGACTAGCAGTGATAGCCTTACAAAAAAGGGGGCCCGGTGCAAGAAAAGTAAGGGGGAACTATTTAGTGTTCCAAATCACAGCAAACTCTAAAAAGAACCATTGCCATAGCGGGGCCATTTTTAGTGTAAGAAAACAAATGATCCCTAAAAAAAAGATGTTCAATTTATGGGGGGCCAATGTTGAATGATCCAAAACATTTTGATTTTTAAAAAAAAGTCGTTGATTGATTTGGAGGGCCACATTTTAGTGTCTCAAAAAAAAGTAAATAAATAAAAAAGAAAGGTCTTCAATTTAGGGGGGCCACTGTCAAGTGTTCAAATCAATGTAGTTTCTAAAAAAATAATCATGGGGGATTTTTCAGTGTCTCAAAATAAAGTTATCTCCAAAAAAAAATTTTTTTTAATTTTATTTTTGACATGCTATCGACGTCCTGGTGCTACTATAAAAAAATAGAGCAATTTCTTGTGTAAAGGGGCGGCCACTTTTCGATGTATTTTAGGTTGGCTGGGTGCGGCCGCACCGATTGCACCCTATTAAAGCAATCAATGCTGACTAGATAAAAACGCCGTATTAATAGGCGATCGATGCGGTTGCGGTTCAAATTTCTGCTCGAGTTATTCTGTTGGGTTTTTTGGAAAGAAGCTTTGTGGCACTTTCCGTTGCTTAGCAAGTAAGTCATGTCGGTTATATCTTTAAATAAAAAAAATAAAAAAAGAAATACAAAATTTTAACCGAACAGCAATATATTATCAACTCCAAAAGCAAGTCGGGATAATTGTTTGACGGTTGCTTTAAGTAAAACATCTCCGAGGTTCTCCTGTGAGCCAGAAAGTTAAATAGAGATAAAAATATTAAAAGTAAAAAAATATTTAAAGATACAACTGAAATTTAGAACTGCTTGCTCGGATCATTAACCACATGTTCTGTAAATTATCTTTCCCAAAGACAAAACAGGGTGACGAGAGTAGGAGTTGAACCTATACAACATCACTTGCGTTCGTTCTTAATACTGGGCTTCAACCTACTCGTCCACATTGGCGACAAATTACTTAAAGATTAGATCAAGTGAGTATTTCTGCTTGTTTTCTGTAATTATTTGTTGTAATCACAATTTGGTAAAGAAAAATAAACTTTAAGCCGAACCTATTTGAATTTTAAGTTTTTTATAAAAGTATGCAAATATGTTTGACTTACTGTTTAGTGACGTCATGAAAATGCTACCAGCTTGGATAAGCTCTTTGAAATAAAATATTTGCTCAATTTTTTCGTAGAATTGAATTAATTATTAATTAGTGCATTATGCTATATTTAGAACAGACTCGCGGGCGATTCATGGATCCTTAGTGACAATTCAGTGCTGGTGGGTACCATGCTGGTGAATCCTGTTCTAGTGACCAGCATTTCCGCAACCAATCTAGAAAGTGTGGGTTCAATTCCGCGCAAGCCAAATCTGACACACTGATGCCAACGATTTGCCATTTATGAACAAGTGGCTGTATTGCCAGAAAAAAATATAAGTAAACCTCGAGTCAATAAATTGGTTTGCTTTCACACTTTATAGAAATAGGACAAACCTGTTTTTTGCTAAGTGTAGCAAACTTTAATACCTGTATTATGAAAGTGTAAGTCTTTGCAAAATACGCTCATTTTTTCGAGGCATAAATTAGGCATACTCAAGATTACTTTCTACTGTTTTTTATCGATCTCATCTGTAGATATTTCCGGTAATTACCCTTTTAAATCGAAAGATTGTTTCACGTTAAACTTGTTCATTTTTCCGGTATTTGTTTTAGATAATAAAACATAACATTGGTTGAAAAGATTTGTATAATATAACTCGATCCATTTCATTAATTTATTATCCAGACTTGCAGACGACTTAAGGGAGGTGCGTTAAACTGATACCAACAGCCAATCGATTACTCCCCACCAGCTTCGATGATACCTGTCTAGTTGAGAGTTTTTTTGTTTTTATTTTTCTTTAGGTTTTGTGTAATGACATGACCGTAATTAATTCTGCCTGCTTACTGAGGCCAGGGTCAAAAGAAAATACCAGTGATGACGAAAGTTTTGCAAAGACAATTGAATGACGAAAACAGAAGTTGAACCGTAATCGTTTTGATCTCGATCGTCATTAAAACGACGCTTGTAGCCATTTAGCTGGCAGATCTAACATGTGGTAAAAACCGACAACAAAGTTTTTGATTTATTTTTACGACCACAATAAACCATTTTTACTTAACAAATAATTAAAACTAGTATTGATTATAAAATAATCCAAAACTGTCGCAAACAAAAACAGGTCCAAACTTGCAATGAGTGGTAGATTTAATGTAAGATACATAGAGTGAATTTTAAGAAAAAATCTCAGCTAAATATCCCTCAACTCTCAAATTGAAAGATTAAATAAAGATTAAATTCTATTGAAATAAGTTATCTGAAAAAGTTGAATAAACAAAAGCTTATAGAGCTGAATGGCATTTAGCTGGGATTTTTAGTTAAGAATAATATTGATATCATTACTGTTGTATCTTTGCACGAATACACAGGTTTATTAAAAAACAATAGTTAAAATTCACAAAAGTACTTAGCATAGAATGCTTTTGTTCGTTTGCTGTAGTAGCTTGATAGCTTTGAACTGACTGCTAAACCAAAATAAAGGCGCATATTTAACTAGTAACAATTATGCTTGGAGATGCGCGTGTCCAATAATTGTTCGAGCAGAAGGCGCTGATTACGATTAGAAGCGTTTAAGAAAACACTACGTCATCGATTGCACAATATCACAACACCTCCCCAAATAAACTACGACAAAAAAATATTTTTTTTGGAGGTCTCTTTGTTCTCGCTGATCGTCGTAGATTGTGTCGCCCGTACTCGTCTCCGGTTGATAGTCTCGGATTGTTGCGTTGGTTCATCGAAGAAGAACTAGATGCGTGGTCAGTCCCGGCTGGAAGTGTTTCTGTAGACAAAACGCTCGTTGGGATTTCACAGGGATCATCATCTTGATCCGAACCGTATCGAGGTCGAAGTTGGTCAAGATGTCTTCTCCAAGTTGGTCCTCGAGGAATGACTCGTACATTGACGCTTCGTGTACCATGGACTTTCGTAACTATCGCAGGCACCCATCGTGGGTCACGATCTCTTCTAGGGCCGAAGTACAGTGCGTAACAAGGGTCTCCTAGTGAGTAATGATGTTCGACTTTCGAAACCACTTCCGAGTCTTCATTTGAACGCTTGCTCGCTTGTCTTGACTGTCTTCCCTGCAGGAGATGCGGAATGGATGGAACCAAAGTGTCAATTTTGGTGCGTATTCTTCTTCCATTCAACAATTCGCTTGGTGACAGTCCCGATGCAAAAGGAATTCTTCTATATTGCATTAGAAATTCTTGCAAAGCTTCCTTTGGAGGTAACGAGGATTTTCTCAATGCCTGTTTGAACGATTGTATCAAACGCTCGGCAGCACCGTTTGTTGCTGGATGATAAGGTGCTCCGGTGAGATGTACAATGCCTCGTTGTTTGCACCAAGCTTGGAACTCTTGAGACATGAATGTTGTGGCATTATCGGTCACCAACGTGTGGGGATATCCGAAATGAGCAAATTCTTGTTCAAGTATAGCAGTAGTACTTTTCTAAGACGTTGAGGTTGTTGGATGAATGCAAGGATATTTTGAATAAGCGTCTACAAGGACTAACCAGTTTCTTCCCAGAAAGTTGATCGCATGGTCCAAGTGGAGTCTTGACCATGGTTTTTCTGGCATCATCCACGGATGGATATCCGGCTTATTTTGAAATTGGCCACAGGAAGTGCATTTGCGACATAAGTTCTCGATGTCAAAGTCAATTCTTGGCCAATAGACAGTTGACCTGGCAAGTTGTTTCATCCGTTGCATGCCGAAATGTCCAAGGTATAATAATTTAAGAATATGATTACGTAGGGTTGAAGGAATTATTACCCGTAAGCCGTAAAAAACGCAACCATTCTCTGTTGACAACAAATTTTCCAACTTTTTAAAGTCTTTAAGCTCTTCCGATAATGCATTTGGCCATCCTTCCTTCACAAATCGCATTAGTTGGGAAAGAATTGGATCCTTGGCAGTCTCTCTGACCACAAGCAATGGATTGTCAGGATTGATTTAACGACTGATTGTTCGAACTAAACAAACGCTATCGACATCATCTTCCATCTCCTCCCCATCAAAACTTGTGTCATTTGAAAATGGCAAGCGACTAAGAGCATCGGCATTGCCATGGTCCTTGCTTCTACGGTATTCCACCGTGTAGTCATATTGATGGACTAGTAATGCCCATCGTGCAAGTCGATTCGCGGCCATTGCAGGAGTACCTTTATCAGGGGCAAACAAGGTCACTAAAGGTTTGTGATCGGTAACCACAATGAACTTACGACGTAGAGAAACTGATGAAATTTCTTCAAAGCGTACACTAAGGATAGTGCTTCCTTCTGTATTTCGCTGTAGCGTCTTTGTGTCGGCGATAAGATTTTAGAAATATTGAGAATCGGACGCTCGCTTCCGTCTGCAAAGCGATGAAATAATACCGCTCCAATTCCGCATTCTGAGGCTTCTTCTTCACCCCACTTCCACTGTTGTCCTTTGCGTGTAAGCTTGTACAACGGCTCGGTGATTTTCGAAAAATATGGAGGTAAGAATTTGGAATAAAACTGCACAGATGCTAAAAAAGATTTTAACGTAGAAATGTTCTTGGGTGTAGGCATTTCTAGTATGGCATCAACTTTGGACCCTTTTGCAATTCCTCGACTTGATAAAGTGTGACCCAGGTAATCAATTGATACTTGGGCGAAAACACATTTCTCACGGTTGCAGCGAAGACCTTTTTCTTCTAGTCTTTTGAACAAAGCTCGCAGGTTCATCAAATGATCTTTTGCGTTGTCACCACTTACCAAAATATCATCGAAATACACGGCAACTCCTCGCAAATTTTGCGTTAACTGTTCCATGATTTCTTGGAAATACCCTGGTGCGGATTTAATACCGAAAGGAAGTCTTTTCTGAAGTAAAACCCCTTTGTGAGTGCTGAGAGCCAGCTTCTTCTGGCTGTCAGGAGAAAGACAGATTTGATTATATGCATTAGCTAGATCAATCTTACTAAAGCAGTAACCACGTCCTAGCTTGCGCATTAGATCTTCTGGGAGAGGGATTGGTTGACGATGGTCTTCCAGTTGCGAGTTTACAGTCACCGAATAATCTCCACAAACTCGGATGCTTGCTTTTGCTTGACCTGGCAAAGGAGACTTTCGAATAGGAACCACGGGGGTGCCGTACGAGTTAAAATCTGTAAGCTCCCATACACCTCTCTTAATTCCTGCTTCGTATGCTTCGTTTAAATCTTGTAGGATTGAGAACGGAACAGGTCTTGGCTTCTTGAAAATAGGTTTAGCTTCAGGTTTAAACCGTATGTCCAGTGAAAAATCTTTTAGACAACCCAATGTAGATTCAAATAAAGTAGGAAACTCTCCACATAATTGAATACATGCCGCATGTAAAGAGTTTTCTGGACCAGTTTTAGTGACGTGCTCTATCGTTGCAGTAGATTCAGCACAACTTAGGTTTTCTCTGAAGTGATCAGTTAAGTTGGTGAGTTTCAACTTCATCATCGCCAGACGACCTAGTAAATTTAGATTGGGCACCTTAGTGACAATTACAGGAAAGGTCACGTCAGGTGATTTTCCATCAATACTTGCAGTTGATTGGAATTGTCCCACGACGGGTAGCGGGCTACCTTCAGCAACTTGATATCGAATTGTTACAGGTTGTAGAGTGGGTTTACCCAGCGTTTGCCACGTCGCTTCACAGCAAAATGTGTCACTGGCTCCGCTATCAATTTCAAACTTAATTCTGTGGTCATTAAGTCTAATAGTTTGATAGATGGGTGAAACAGAACATTGGACTTTGTGCACCAATTTCATCTGTTGTTTCACAAGCTTGCTGTTATCTCTGAGTCGAGACATGCATACAGATTGCAGATGACCTGTTTTCTTGCAGAAGCTGCAAATAGCTTTGATGTGAGGACAAGCTTTGCTAAAATGTCCAGAATTTCCACACCTGAAGCAGGCGGTTTTCTTTTCTTGCGTTTTGGAAGTTTTGGACTTTGTGTGATAAACTTTCTGCACCGACGTAGAAGGTTGACCGTGTACGGTTTCCTTTGCTACCTTGGCTGCTTCTTCCACTTCTTGAGCCACTCTGATGGCGTTGCTAAACTTCAGTTCATCGTCCTTGAGCTTGAAGAGTGTCTTCAAAACTGCTTCGTTGTCGACTGAACAGATAAATTTAGTTCGTAAGGCTTCATCTAAAGGATCTTTAATGGATTGAAAATCACATGTAGCTGCATCTTGTCGTATTCTGCTTGCCAGTTCAGGAATAGTTTCGCCAGGTTTGCGTTTCATGTCAGACCAGAACTTGAAACGTTCTCTGACAACAAATCGTTTTGGGTCAAACTGCTCTGCCATAAACGTCTGAATATCATTCATTGTTAGCTCATGTATGCTTTTCTTTTGACAGGTTGTTGCCGAGCCGCTAAGCATTTTGTAAACGGAGTTAGATTGGTTGGTAAGAAAAATTTGTGCTTGCTTGTTGTCGGGAATAGAGTTAGCAGTGACGAATGTTCGGAACCTTGCCAAATAATCAGTCCATAACTCAGATGTGGAATCGAATGGTTGAAAACTTGCCATCGGTGTTGGAACATTTTCTCGCGGTTTGTTCAAGCTGCTTTGTAAAATTTTCAGCTGCTCTTGAAGTATTGTCATTTGCTCTTGGTGTCGCTTGTTCTGCTCTTGGTGTTGCTTATTTAACGACAAAATCAGTTCAGAAATTTCACTCATTGTCGACAATTCAAGCTGTAATGCAAAATCAACAAATTTTCTTTTTTCTTTCTTGACGCAGTTGAGTTCCTTGAATCCTCGTCGCCACTTTTGCCTGTTGTATCTTTGCACGAATACACAGGTTTATTAAAAAACAATAGTTAAAATTCACAAAAGTACTTAGCCAAAAAACAACCGTATTGAAAATAGAATGCTTTTGTTCGTTTGCTGTAGTAGCTTGATAGCTTTGAACTGACTGCTAAACCAAAATAAAGGCGCATATTTAACTAGTAACAATTATGCTTGGAGATGCGCGTGTCCAATAATTGTTCGAGCAGAAGGCGCTGATTACGATTAGAAGCGTTTAAGAAAACACTACGTCATCGATTGCACAGTATCACAACAATTACAAAGTAAAAATTTAAATTTAAAGTATTTGTATTGATTCTAAAGGCGTTTTATAGTTTGGATAGATATCATGATCTTGTATCTATTTGCGTTAGCGGAAACTTTCGTAAGAGTAAATTTATTCTATAAGTTTAACTAAATAATTGTTTTGTTTCTGATAAAAATACTTTTGTTAATTAATGATATTCATTAAAGATTTAATTACATATTTTCTATAAAGTATTTAGCAACGTCGTGTACTTAAGTAACCAGGATCAACAAAAATAATTCAAAGAAATCGTTTTCATCCTTCTCAAAAATTTCCATTCTATTCTTACTTAAAAATTTCCATTCGCATCAATAAGTTTAATATTTTAATGTAAACTCAAGATTTCCCTGAAAAGAAACTTACAAGTATACTACTTATTTAAAAAAATATGAGGCTGCCCAGTTGATATTAGAATCGATTTAAACGTTACATGTAGTAGTAAGTTTACTTAAAATTTTCCATTACCTTATACAGTATACTCGACATCAACAGGCAAACTAAATATTGTTTAAGAAAACGGGAAGATTTGAATAGAATAAACCAGGGTAATTAACAGAAAATTTTTTGGTTCTTTTTCTTTTAACTTTAGTCTCTATTTTGTGCTTGAAAATCGTGATTTGAGTTTACATTGAACAAAATGACGAAGCAGAGTATTTGATTTCGGTACTAGCAACATATTGTTGCATTTTTTCAAAATCCGTTGTATTAAAACACTAAAAAAATTGAAGCAAAACTTAAACCGTAGAGCGGGTGTGTTTAAACTTGGTCTTAAAATATGAACTTTGAATTAGGTGATTCTGAATTAAATATAACGAAATACTTTTTTCGTATGGGCATATATCATTGATTTTTATTTTCATTGATATTGACTTGCCCACTGCTTTCTGTTTTAAGCGAAGTTGCCATTTTAAGATAGGAGCATGATTTCATTTTGCAATTTATTGTAACTCCTTTCCCAATGAAAAAGAAAAGGAAAGGCACTTTACGATTAATTCTTTAATAAGGTCACCTCACTTATTTACAATAATGACACCTTAATTTCTTTCTGTAATGCAATAAGCATTCAGCACTTTCATTGGTTTTACATTTTATTTTATTTTTTCATTGGTTTTACAGATGCAAAGAAAAGAGCTTTAATTTTACAAATCATAAGCAATTGATGAACTTTTTTAATCAATAAAAAGAATTTATTTAAAAAACAAAAAAGTCAGCAAATATTTAACAATCAGTGAAAACCTTGCAATTGTTTTTTTTTTCTTGACAATTCATGGCTGCGTGGAAGATAATTAGAAAGGACGCAACACAACTCATTCTCAAATCCCATATTTTTCTTTGTTTTGTTTTGATTTGCAAGAGAGCGGAGAAATCAGATTCGCGTAGGTATGTCGAGCATTGTAAACATTATTACGCATTTATATTAATATATTGAAGAGTTAATTCACTCTATATGTTCGATCAAATAGTTGTTTTGTTTCTGATAAGAATACTTTATTATTTATTTACTTTATTTTATTTTATCTCTATATTTATTTTCTTGACTCGCAGGAAAGCGACGGAAGCGCTAATACATAGAATAAGCGATTACCCCAACCTGCTTCCGGAGATGTCAGGATATTGCTGTCCGCTTGAAATGTAATAAAGGTATGACTGTAATTTAGAACTGGTTTCCAAGACCACAAAGCAAGAGAAAGCCCGTAAAGTGTCTTTCCCAAAGACACAACAGAATGGCGTGAGTGGATTTTGAACCGAGACCATGTTGATCATGAGCACGGGGCTCTAACCACTCGACCATGCTGCCGATTTTGTTAATACAAGGAATCGAGTAAAAGTTTGTACTCTCTCAATTATGCTTTGAAAAATTTTTGCTAATTGGCCTTTAGAAAAATTTTTTAGGTAATAAAAAAACCAAAGTTTTGTTTAGTGTAAAATGAGTAATTAAAAAATATTTTTTCGATATTTAAATACTAAGACCATTTTATAAAAAGCTTTTCTATAGTACTCATAAAACATGTTTTTGTGTCTTACTTATATAAAAAGGTATGAATGATCAGATCAACCAAAAGAGAAGTAACTCCAAACTATACTTGTACTGGTACCTCTGTTGGACAACGCAATAATGCTAGAGACAGGGTTGCCATCCGAACTGACCAGAAAATAAGCACGGCCAACAAAATGAAAATAGCCTAAAAATTTGTCTTTATGTTCTTTGGATGATTTTGAATGCTTTTTATACGTGGCAAATCCAAAAATGACAAGTGTAAAAATTTCAGTTGTTTTGCCTTTGTACGCAGTGAAAGTTTTTTGTGGTCTTTATTTGATTTTGAATAATTTATGAGTCCAACTAAAGACCAAAATAAATAAATAAATAAATAAATAAATAAAAATATCTTTATTTAATCTTTAACAACAAAACTATTTTTGTTCTTTAGACATAAAGTGAAAGCCTTGTAACAAGCGCGTTTTTCAGAAGATTTCTTAAAAATTAAAACAAACTTAGTAAAAAATTAGCACAAATAAGCACTTAACTCTAAAATAAACAGATTTCTTAGAAACAAATTCATTAAAATTATCTAGCACAATGTTCAAAAAAATAAGTGCAAATCTTAGAAATAAGTACGAAATATTAACCCTGGTTATAGATGTTTAATTTTTACTTCATGCTCTTTTGCGTGAATTTAAATTGGCAAATGTTGTTTTGTGCTCATAATTGTCGTAAAACTAGGAATTAAAATGGACAAACCTAAATTTCGAGCCTCTAAAGAAATGCCGCGTCTGTTGCAGAGCATTAAGCAATTCAATAGCAGAGACCACTTCTGAAAGTTTGAATAATACTAAATCATGCCACAATTACAATAAAATACAAATACAATACAATTAAATATAATCAATAAAATAAACACACTTTTTAGAAATAAATTCATTAGAATTATGAAGCACTATGTTCAAAAAAATAACTGCAAATCTTAGAAATAAGTAACAAATGTTAACCCTGGTTATAGATGTTTAATTTTTACTTCATGCTCTTTTGCGTGAATTTAAACTGGCAAACATTGTTTTTTGTTCATAATTGTCGTAAAACTAGGAGTTGAAATGAACAAACCTTAAAGCTCGAGCCTCTAAATGCCGCCTCTGTTGCAGAGCATTAAGCAATTCAACAGCAAAATCCATTTCTGAAAGTTTCAATAATACTAGATTATGCTACAATTTGAATTTACTTCCATGCTTTCGATAACCATCGTCGGATGCTAAAATAAATTAATTTGATTAAGTAAACATTGATTTAAAGCAAAAGATTACATTTTTTATTAAGACCATACAAATATAATTTTTGATGCAACGACTAACTTTATTACTCAAAATAAGTTTAGGTATTTTAATTTGTATCTTGATAAAGAATTATTAGAAAAGTTAAACAAAAGTTAAAAATAAAGTTTTTGTCTGGCGCAAAGCGAACAAATTACGCTAGTTTGTTTGTAAATGGCACTGTTGGGTTAGTTACAACGTTTAATTGAACAAGACATTTTTTTATATTTCTTAGAATTCACAATTACCTTTAAAAAAAACTACTTTAAAAAAGGAATTCTGAATTTGGTTTATTGAGTTTTAAATTAAAGTAAATTCGCACCTTTAGGTATTTGTATTTAGCCTTTACGTTGATATAGAAATAACCTTCAGTTGTAAAGAGTTGGCATTTTTAGATACAAAGCATTGAAGGAAAAAATAGAAGCACTTTCGATTTTTGTAATTGAAAAAAATATTTTGTCCGAGTTAAATCAAGAATTGGTTGTATACCTTTTTTGTTGTTACACTGTTTGGAATCACATGAAATTTTTTCGTTTATTCCGGTTTTAGAGATTTAATTCTTCTGAATACTTACTATTCTTTTTAATAAGCCGGCGCGACATTAAATTTAACGGTATCCGGTCAAAATATCAACTAAAAAACACGAACAGATCAAAATATCGACCTTCGATATTCAGGAGCCTCCATATGGAGGGATAGTGGGAGGTTAGTTAAAGTTCAAAGCCTCTGTGCCAGCCTTCGACGGAGTGGTGCCTACGAGACTTAATTTTGGTTGTTGATATTTTGACACTAACCCAATTTAATAGTACATCTTTAAAATTTTATTGTATTTCTTCGCCCGCCCCTTTAGAATTACAAAATTTGAGAATTTATAAACATTATACTGTAGATTAATGTAAAATCTTTTAGTTTGGATTTTTTAGGATCAATACCCAAATTTTATTTGATTAAATGGGAAGTCGATATATTATTTCTTGATTGTTTGGTAAACTGTTTAAAAGGTCCTTGTTTGGCCGCTGTCCGCCCGTTGAACAGCCCTTCTCCTTGAATAAATAACAAGTTTATTGTTCCATTCTGCGACGGCTGTAAGCTCCAAAGCGATCCGCTTGGGAAAAATAATGGATTATAAACGTAGATTATTGAATGATAAAAGATTCGACTGTTTTTCGCATTTGTTAAATTTCTGATAAATTTAACCGAGTATTATTAGCAACAAGTAAAAAACTATATGGAAGCCCCAAATAAAATTTTTTTGATTTGTACTGTTATGGTTCTATACTTATTGATAAACATATCGGCAAAAACCGCCAAAGCAGTAGCTTTATAACCAGTATCTCGCACTGTATCTTTTGTTTGAGAGGGAGCGTTGAATTAGATCAGGAATCTTAAAGTTGTTTTTTTTTAACCTTGCTTGTTGTTCAATGCAAATCAGATGCACGAAAAGTCATTAATGTGTAGGATGCGTAGGCGTCCAGAAAAGTCAATAGAAACGCTTTCGGAGATTTGCAAACTAGATAGCTGAAGGAGTTTTTTCAACGATGAAAAAAGGCAATGCTTCTTCGACGCTAAATAAAACAAAAAATCTTAGTGCGATGAAAACATTAATTACTTTAAGCCTTAGAATAAGTTGACTGATTTTGAAACTTGTTTTAAGTTTTTTGAAACCAAATCTTGCTTTTTAAAAACAAATTTAAAAAGCAAGTTTATATCATTGTGCAAAAGTATTTATTATTGTTAAAGGTCGACGAAAATTGCAATCGGAATGAGAATAAGAATTTAAAAGGCTGTAAAGCAAATTTGAAAATGTAAATGATAGACTAAATTAAAATTTAAAGTGCAGACTTTGGTTTTCCTAAAAAGAATATTTGTACAACTTTTGCAGGCTTGATAATTTGTTGAAACAGAAAATATGTCACCTGGTTTTGTAATTATTAACCTCTAATCATCTCTTCAAATTTTTGCAATAGTAATAAACTCTTGCCTAGATTTTATTGTCTATTGTTTGTATTCTGTGACAATTTCACTATTCCACTGTTGTCTAAATTTTTTATTTTAAAAGCCATAACCATCTCATATTTCATTTTACATTAATTAGAAATAATATTCTCACATTAAAAAAAATTTTGAATCGCAGGTCGAGAACAATTTTTGCAGCCACAAAAATATTTCGTAAAAAAAGTTATAAAATTATTAAGCAATGATTGCAACTGGGGACAGTCCACCGCCGCCTCCGTATAGTCAATGCGTCAGACCCGGAGAACGAACTCTTTCATCTCGAGTATGTAACGATTTCGAACAATTTCACCGAAAAGATAAGGCCGTGAACAGCGAAGACTTTACCTTTGTCGAAAGATTTTTGAATGAAAAACTGTGAGTCGGTAACTGCTATTTTATGCTTGTTTTCACAAAATTCGTTGTTTGGCGCACTACGATAACTTTATTGTTTTTTTATTATTCAATATTTGCGCCCAAACTTTTTGACGCGGATTAAAACAAAATCAGATTTGAAAAGAAGCAAAAAAACTTTTTGGTGCGACCTTTAACAACTTAGTGAGTGAAAATAAATTTTGTGTTTTTTTGTTTTGTTTATATTTTTTATTTTCGAGAAAGCGCACCCAATGCTTAAGATGCACTTTAGGAAAGAATGATAGTTTCTAAACTTGTTTTATCAATTATTTTTATTTTTTACATAATTTTTTCTAATCACTAATTTTTAAAATTATTATCACCTCTATATTAATTATATTTAATGGTATAAACAAGATATTTATTGGGCATTTTTGTGATATAGCACAGAAAAAGTGATTAATACCATGGCGAAGCAAGCGTTGAAGGCATTTTTTCCCAATCAAAAGCCTTTGATAGAATGGAAGTCAAAACATATTTGGAAGGTAATGGTTTTAGGATTCTATTTTGACATTAGCTTTTTTGATTTAACTTTCTGAAGTCAATATTTTTTTTTAGTATAGTATTGAAACCATTATAAATACCAAAGACGTCGAAAAAGAAGCAAAATTTTATCAAAGTAAGATTGTCTGCATAGTTTTTAGCCAAGAATATGTATAAAATTTAGTGATAGAGTGTCCACAACACAAAGCATTCAAATTTGGATTTTCAAGTCCAATAGCAACTTTTGGCCTTAAAAAAATTAAAAACCAAATCACTTACAATGCTGTTTTATGTCTCTTTTACATTCGTATTTTCTTCCAAATGTAATTAAATGTTTTTAACATTACTACATGATTGCAAGAAATTGATCAAAAGGTTTAAACATTTTGTATATATATTTTATAATTACCCAAATATTTTAATAACAGTAATTTTTAATATAATATAATATTTGAGGACCTCGGAAGCAAAAGGGCCAAAGCGACAAAATTGCCAAATTTTAGTTTTGTTTTGTAAATAGTTCTGGGATTTTCCTCAATCTTTAGCTATCAATTTTATGTAAAAATCTACTTTATAACACGAAAAAATAAAGCTCAAAGTCAAGTACATTTTTTGTTTAAAGCAGCGTCTCAACTCCCTTTATGTTGTGAGAAGCAATTGCAGAAAAGTCAAAGCAATTTTAACGTTTAACTAATCAATGTTTTGCCTCGAAGACATACTTTGTATATTTCCACCATGAAGAATGTTTCTCGCACTCTCCCGCTGTGTTTGTTTACAATTACATCTTACTTTCTCTACGTGCATCTTGCCAACCTGGTGTGGTATTTAAAGTTTAAATGTTTTGATTCAAAATAGTTTTATTTAGAGTATTAATTAATATTTTTTTAAAAACAAGTGACATTGAGTCAGGAGCTGATCAGCCTATCCAATCCCGAAAGCGTATAATTTTTCAAAATACAACAAGCGTTAATATTAATGCTAAAATGAAACATATACGAATTATGTAAAAAACTGTTTTTTAGCTAAAATTTAAATAAATGTATTAACAAACTTTAACCTTCAATTTTTAAAAAAATATTTATTTTCACTTTGACCTTTTGTTTTTGAGCTCCTCATTTGCCAAAACTTAATCTTTTACAGATGCAATTTTCAATGATGAACAAACGAAAATATTGGTTACAAAAGTGAATACCAGCAAAAAAAAATCTAAAAAGCTTGAAGCCCACAAGAAGTTATGCGGAATGTAAGAAAAAGTTTTTTTAAAGTTATTGAAAAAACTTAGATTAATTTGTTGGTGATTTAATACTGACAATTGTTACAACACACTTATGTTTATAATAGCTCAGAATAGCTTTTAGATTATGTTATTATAACTTTTTCAGTTTTCATTAAAAGCAGGGATCTCTAAAGTACGGCCCGCTAAGATTTTTCATCCGGCTTGCGGAGCTCTTTGTAAAAAACATATACACTCACTTTGAACCACAGTTGGATAGAATTATGTCGGAAATGCCCATAGCCGTACCTGCCGGCGGCAAGGGGGCAAAGTCAGGAGTTTTAGGGCAGTGACAGTGATCAACTGCAAAAAGTAGTTATCAAATTTAGGTGAAGACCTTCTTTTTAAGAGAACACCTTGATTTTGGGACGAAAATGGAAAAAATGCAACTGACTTCAAGTGAAAACATTTTTTTTTGGAGATCACAATGATTTGAGGACAAAAAAGGTCTTGACTTTCTTTACAGTTATTTATTAAATTTATTAACTGTTTTTCGCAACTTGTTTTTTTGACTTTGGCCCAAGGAGATCCAAAAAAATCTACATACGGCCCCCTGCTCGAAATGTTTAGAGACCCCTGATTTAAAGCAATAGTATTTTTAATCATTTTTACAAATTACTCTGTTGAACATTTTATTCTCTGCAGTTTCATTAACAACGACAACTTTTACTTTGACGGGGAAAAAGTTCGAACATACTCCAATCGCTTCCGTGAAATCGGAACAGGATTCCTCTTCTTTGAAAAACTCACAAGCAAAGGAGCAGCTTTAACTCCGATAATCGCGAGTGAATTTTCACTGTGTGAGAAGCTAATCAAAAAATCAAGAAAGTTCTTTACGTTCCATTGCATGCTAGCTGATGACAGCTCATTTATTATAAAACAGGTTAGAACTGTAAACAATGCAAACAAATACTAGCGAAATATTTTTTTAAGTCACATTGCCATATTTTGATTTTGTTTGTTTACTTCATAAAACTCTTATTGCTGAATAAGTTAATTTTGTATTTATTAAATTCAACTTAAAATCAATAAATGAGAAATTATTCTTGAGTACTAGTATACTTGATGAATAATTTCAATCAACCTGTATATAGACTTACATAGACTGAGAATGTTTGCGGCCTGATGGCCAATACTTCAGAAAACCAACAACTTTCTAAAATGTGTCTGTTTTTTTAAAAAAATTGTTTGCTGAACGTGCTCAAAAAAGATTTTATTAAATATGTAAAAACTTTTAGGTACAAAAAATCTTCTTGATTCCTGTTTATGAAGTAACTTATAAAATGGGAATGTCAACCGGATCTTTTTTCCTGGTAGGAGTTGATCTCAATCCGACTCTGACTCTGTGATCTGTGATCAAACTTTAGCAAAAACAGCGTTTAGTTTTTTCAACATTTTTCCGAATTTTAACAAAACCACTTTTAAAAAAGTTTAACATGTTCTACTGCAAGAAGAATGAAGAATTTTGTTTTTTGTAAAAATTATTGTTATCATTATCTGTAATTATCTTCCTGACTCGCCATAAAACGTCCGAGGTCTTATATACGTACATAGGGTAAGCAATTATTTCAATCTGCTTTTGGAGATGTCAAGATATTGCTGTTTGGTTAAAATTTATTATTTGTTTTTTTATGTATTTTTATTTAGCAATATGACTGAAATTTAGAGCTGCTTGCTAAGACCGCAATATATGCCAACGCCGCAAAGCAGTGGTTCTCAACCTTTTTAATTTCCTGGACCTCTCCAACTGGTGTTTAAAACTAAATTTCCCTCACCGGAACTTTAGTTTGCAATTGGTATGTTTATGTCAGTATCATAGGTGCATTAGTCGAAAGATTTTTCTGATTTTTCGATTTTCATCTTAAAAACACATTGATTTCTAAAAAAATTTACGAAAATAAATCGAAATCTTGAAAAATTCTTGATGAAAAAAAAAAGGACACAGAACCGCCGTCGCACAAGATTTCACACGATGATCCAAAAAAACAGAACCCATACAAATTTTATTAAATCTTATCAACATTAATAGAATGTCAAGAAACTTGGTCGACTTAAATATTAATCTTTGTACCATCATTCCTCAAAGTTTCAGTTATTTTGGTTGCTTTACATTAAAGTTACGTACTGTTTAAAATATGCTCCAAATGGGCGCAACAGCATAGGAGGAAAATTTGCAGACGTCAACCTCAAACTGTTCTCTCTTTTGAGATTTTTCAAATTTTTGCTGTATTTAGTGCCATTAGGATAAATATTAATGAACTAAAGGCATTAAATACAGCAATAAAATTGAGAAATCCTAAAAGAAAAATGTGTTGGAATGATTGACAATTTTGCGTGACGTCTGCAAGTTTGCCTCCAATGCTGTTGCGCCCATTTGGAGCATATTTTAAACAGTACGTAACTTTAATGTAAAGCAACCAAAATAACTGAAACTTTGAGGAATGATGGTACAAAGATTAATATTTAAGTCGACCAAGTTTCTTGAAATTCTATTAATGTTGATAAGATTTAATAAAATTTGTATGGGTTCTGTTTTTTTGGGTCATCCTAGCTGATACAGTATTATGAGAAGCAGAGGACAATTGATGAAATAAAAGCATAAAACGAGCATGCTGCAACCAGGCATTCGGCTTATACAAATCATGACACACCAAAGTCGAGTCCTTTAATTCAAGTTTCCCAAATTTTTGGCCATGAACTCCAATTTGCGGTCTTTTTTTTACGGCCCAAAAAAAACCAAGACAAGGTGCTCTCTAAAAAGAAAGTCTTTACTTCGAATCAGTCTCCGATTTTAAGAAATTTGTTCCGAAAAAAAGGTAAAAAGTCTTCATGTTGGATCAGTCTCGGATTTCATGGCATGGATTACTTTACAAGTCTATATGTTTGACAAATTTTCTCATGTCGTCGCGAACCCCTTTGCAGTCATCACGGACCTCAGTTTGGGAAACCCTGTCTTAATCTTCACTTTATTTTATTACCTGATCAGTGAGACGTTTAAGTCATCGAATGGTTTAACAGCTTTTAATAAAAAATCAGGCTTGTGTCCTGTTAATGGCAGCTTTATGCAATCGCTCAAGTAACAGTTTGTCAGCACAGAAGATAAATGGTTTGAGTGCAACAAAGGAACCAATTATATAAAGACTGTTTAGCTCTAAAAATTACAATACCCAATCAAAGACAAATTTTTGCAGACGAGAAACAGCAGAAATAAAATCAGACTCGATCGACAAGCGGAGACGTGGCCGATCCACATGTTGGTTACCCCTGTTATAGGTTAATGTTCTTTAAATTGGAAATTTTTTAAGCATCTAAGCAACCGTAAAAGATTTAGTTTTTGATACCATTTCAAAACTGAAATCGAATTTTTTTTACTATCTGAAATCTTTTAAAACGTTTTATTGGTATAAAAATACATTAACCTTTTAAAGTTCAAAACATGAATTTAACTTAAGAATTATTTTTTAAATTTCTACTTGATCTAAAGCTAAATACATAAAATTGAAAATCCTTATAAGCAGCTTTGCTATTAAAAGCTATAACTTTGGGTTTTAAAGGTATCTCGCGCTTTTTGGTAAATTGAAAAAATTATTTTGAAAACTACTGCAGTTTGTAAAAGCGTGTAAGTAAATTACGAGGGTAGTTACGAGTTTCAGAGCATTTTGTGTCACATCAACATCTGAGCCTATTTAAAAGCCTACCAACCGCACAATAAAAAAATCAGAATTTTATCTTTTGTTTGACTAATGCAAGATTAAAAAAATTTAGTACCAGCAAATGTAAACGAATTTAATTATACATAATTATATTCAGTAAAAATCACGGGCATGATCACATACTTAAAAGAAATACACTAGCATTTCTACTACAGTTTTTCTGGTTATTTACTCAAATAGCTTTTTTCCATCCAATTTTTCTCGTTACTTTTATTGGACTTTTTAAAAAATTGTTAATATTACAGCAAGTATCACTTAAGTTTTGAACCCGGGTTTGTTTCTGTCTTTAGTTCACTTTGCTTCACATTTATTTGACCCGTTTTATTATTTCACGGCGCTCGCTTGCTTATTTTCTGTTACGTGAGCTGCCTTTTTCTCCACGTTGGCTGAAAACTGTGAAAAGACTAGTCAGTTAGCTTCTTCGGCATTTGAGTGACGGTGGTCAAATTACTGTTAAGAAATACTGTTAGCTACCGTTAGAAATACTTTTGGAACTTTTGAACTGTTAAAGATACTGGTTTGAATATATACTGTTCGAAACTGTTAATTTTTCTTGTTCTACTCTCCGTGTCAATCTATAGTAGAAAACCGTCCGTCCTATTTCGTAACCGTCTAAATTTCATCTTCGTAATCTTCAACAATCTGGCAATTGTCAAAATCGCCAAAATTCAACTATTTCGTATCGTTTTATATTTTCATTCGTGCAAAATTAAATTGAATCTAAACAAGGACGCGTGTATTTCCGAGACAACCGCACAGAGATTCAGACCTCGAGAAACTTCCTGTAACAGTTAATGTAATAATAACCTTATTAAAACAAATCAAAAGTAAAACAATCGTGCAGTTGTTGGGATGAGTTGTGTAACACGCTTCCTCTTTTTTTTCCAATATTTCGTAAAGACTCCAGAAGTGGGTATGATATACCTTTTGAAGTTTGCAGCAGTTTTTAACTGCAATTATCTCAGTGAATTGGTATAATTTGGTCAACTTATTTGCCGAAAATATTGGTTTTAACAAACGAATGACTTTATTTTTACAGTTGTTGTTTTGCTACTGTTTGTAAATTCAAAAATAAAACAAGTAACTGCTTTCAGGTTGTGCCTTGAGGTTAGTGAAGTCAGAATAAGAAAGGTCACCTTTTTTGAAGTAGTTCACCAAATTGTTATTCCTTTTGTTTCAATTATTTTTACATAGAAAAAGCATAAAAAAATATCAACTTATTTTTTCAAGGAGCATCTTGTAGGTGTCCTTGTAACATCCAAATAGTGGCTTTTTTATTCTGCCCCGTCGTGCAAAAATGCTTTAAATACTTTAATGCTGAATGGAATAATTTGCATTAAAATTATAAGCATATACCGCAAGCATCAGTTACTCATTGATTACGGGCTTTCATGGTTAATTCAATAATGAATGGAAACTATATAAACATTACAAAGTATTTCTTAGCGAATGAAATCGATCATAAACTGCATTGTTATCTTTATGGAATAAACCACGTGTTCAATAATAGTTTATCATTACCTAAAAAAGATTGCTTGATGTTAGAATATTTTAATGGTAAAAACACCAAATTTGGAAAGGTTTGAAAAAGTTGCTCTCTCGAACGTACAAGAATTTAAGAATTCGGCAGCTTTAATAAAGCATAAAGCTTGCTAGGAGACGTCAAGCCAGAAAAAAGCGATCAATCAAATTCGAGATATAACGAGGTGGAAAGGGTATTATATTTATCAATTACATAATCTCGGCAGAATTATTCCATGGTTACAAATGTATGAATTGCCTGCTGCAATTCTTTTTTATAATCTCCACATTGAAATAACTTACCTTCTTATAAAACTTAGGACACTATTAAAAATATGAGGATCAATCTTGCGAATTAAAATTTTCTTCGATTACTCATCAAACGTAGTGAATAAAAAAATTGCATGTGTGTAGCTGCAGCACACTTGTTTATTCCTAATAGATTCCAGTTAAAGCTGGGGTTAGAATTAAGATTAGAGTTGGGATTTGGGTTAGGATTAGAGCTAGGGTTAGGGTTAGTAATAGGCAGGGTTTTCCAAACTGGGGTCCGTGATGATATGACAAAATTTGTCAAATATATATATTTGATAAAGTAATCCATACCATAAAATCCGAGACAAATTTGAAGTGAAGACTCTTTTTTTTTAGAGAACACTTCTTTTTAGGGACGAATTTTTTTCTATTAACGAGAGTTCTGATTTGCCCCTTTGGAAAAATGGTATGCCTGTTCATAACAATTTGTTTTTTTAACAGATTTTGTGTTATTTAATTTAGGTTATGTTATCTTTCTTCGTTGGTAGGGGAGAAAATTAATGTAACATAAGATTGGAGTCCATAAAAAAAATCTTTGGAAATATGGTTCCGTGGCCCAAAAAACTTGGGAAACACTGAGCTAAACTAAGCGCAAAAATTTTGAAAGCAAAAGTTCGCTTTAAAATAAAACTAAACAACAAAAACGGAAAATGACTGCAATTAATCATAGAACGAGCGGGAAAATTGTCGCTACTACTTCAGAATAGTTTTTCAAACAAAGATGCAAAGTTTAGAATGACTGTCTTTAGATATTCGATAAAAAACAATATTATCTGTCTATAAAATATGATGCAACAAATATGACGCGACGTTATTGTTGAAGTCTAATACATGCGCAGTAAAGTTACTTTCGTAAATTTAACTTTAAATCATCATCTATTATCATCATCATCATCATAATAATTTCTATTCATCGTCTTGATTTGCAGGACAACGTCGGAGATGTTATACTTAGGGCAACCCTTAAGCAATTACCTTAACCTACTTTTAAAAATGCAAAGATATCTTATATATTGCAAGAGGACCAAAACTTAGAGCTGCTTAGTAAGAACGCCCAGCAGCAACAATTTAAATCTTAGGGTCTTAGCTATCAACTGGGAATTTCAGTCATATCATTAAATAAAAGCTAAACTTTTAGAGGAAAACCCATATTAGTTTTATAATATAAATTAGAAAAAATTGAAATTTTGATTATTTTCTTTTCTACTAGATATATCTAAAACTAATTAATCAAGAATATCAGAAAAGAACAATAAATTGTGCACTAAAATTGACTTAGTTTTTATTATTGGCACAAGCTTTCGTGAGCAACTGCGCACTTCGTCAGGTGTAATGGAATAAAAATAATAATGCAATCAAAATAAAATTTACACCAACGGCATAAAATGTAATAAAGAGACATCTGTGACGTAATGAAAAACAAAAATGTAAGTTAGAAAAGACCAAGGGTCGGAAAATATGGCAGTACTGTAAATTACAGTAATTCAAACAAGAAGCAAATGTGAAAAAATGTCATGCAAAAATAAAACGGTTCGAAATAAAAGAAAAAAATAAAAATCATAAATGACCCTTACCTTTATGGAAATAAACATTACATATAATGAGACATGAACAAAAAATCTCTATTTAAACCTTTATTGACGATATCGAATTTGAAAATATTTTTTTGTTCTTCTACTTCCCGTTGTTGTTTTGTTTTACCTTTGACTTTTTTGATCATCGCTAATCTGAGATTTTCCAAAGTATGGTTCGGTTTATTGAAATGTTTGGCTACAGGTTTGTTTTTAATGTGTTTAATGTCGCTCTTGTGTCCATTTATCCGTTGTCTGATTGAATTGCTGGTTTCTCCAATATAAATTGCTTTTGAGAAGAGATTGAGAAGAGAATGATTTTTTCCTTTCTTGATACAATCTAATCCTTATAAAATCACGGTGGCTCCGCCCTTATCAGCTGGTTTAGTTATTGTCTTATCTTTACTTACCACCCTTATCTTAGACCAATCAACAAAATTGTCAATATCTGCAACCTTTACTAAACAAAGAATCCCATCTTAACAAAATCTTCCCTGCTCCCCCATTTATATCATATCGTCAATCTCCTGACCTCAAACTTTTACTTACCTCTGCCTCTTCAACATAAATACTAATTCAACAATAACTGTTCCCAACGAAGTTCCTATAAAAATCTCTAGAAAATTTAATTGTAACTCATTTAATGCCATCTATGAAATTTCTTCTCAATGTAATCTAATTCCCAGTGTGTAATTCCCAGTGTAATTCCCAGTGTAATCTCTTCTCAAAAGCAATTTATATTGGAGAAACCAGCAATTCAATCAGACAACGGATAAATGGACACAAGAGCGACATTAAACACATTAAAAACAAACCTGTAGCCAAACATTTCAATAAACCGAACCATACTTTGGAAAATCTCAGATTAGCGATGATCAAAAAAGTCAAAGGTAAAACAAAACAACAACGGGAAGTAGAAGAACAAAAAAATATTTTCAAATTCGATATCGTCAATAAAGGTTTAAATAGAGATTTTTTGTTCATGTCTCATTATATGTAATGTTTATTTCCATAAAGGTAAGGGTCATTTATGATTTTTATTTTTTTCTTTTATTTCGAACCGTTTTATTTTTGCATGACATTTTTTCACATTTGCTTCTTGTTTGAATTACTGTAATTTACAGTACTGCCATATTTTCCGACCCTTGGTCTTTTCTAACTTACATTTTTGTTTTTCATTACGTCACAGATGTCTCTTTATTACATTTTATGCCGTTGGTGTAAATTTTATTTTGATTGCATTATTATTTTTATTCCATTAACTCTTACCTTTAACTCATTAACATTAACTCATTCATTATTTAACATTAACTCTTATTCCATTACCTGACTAAAATTTTATTCTATTAAGCCAGCCATCGGGGGCACTTTCTAGTGTTCTTTGATGTCGATCTCATGCGCGGATAAATGGAAAGGGTTGGGGCAGAAGGCATTTGGCGTAAATTTTTTGCCAAATTAAACGAAATGCTGGTGAAAAACATTTCTATACCGAATCTATCGAGGCCCGGGTCACCAACGATCGCCTTAGGTGTCGCGCGCCAGGGCACCTGTGGGAATTATGCTACTGGTGGGTCTAGAGGAAACAAGAGGAGAAAGAGAGGAAGAAGGCAAGTGAAGAGGCAAAGAGAACTGTGGAAGGGGAGACGCAAATCATAAGGATGGGTACCTTAAATGTAGGAACAATAACTGGGAGGGGAAGAAATCTGGAAGACATGATGGAGCGAAAAAAAGTAGATATACTGTGCTTACAGAAAACAGAATGGAAAGGGAGTAAAGCGAGGAACATTGGAGGTGGCTGCAAACTGTTCTACAGTAGAGCTGATGAAAGAAAAAATGAGATAGGAATAGTGGTGAGGGAGGAGCTGGCTGATAGTGCTTGGAGGTAAAGAGGATGTCAGACAGATTAGTGTATCAAAACAGGAAAAAATAGTGCTAGATGCAGACCTAAATAAACATGTGGGCGAAGGAAACATAGGGAATGCGAAAGTAATGGGGAGGTACGGTGCTGGAACGAGAAATGAGAAAGGATCGATGGTTTTGGATTTTCCGAAGAGAATGGATTTGGCCGTTGTCAACACTTATTTCAAGAAAGGCAAACACAGGTTGACGTATAAAAGTGGCGGAAACGCTACCCAAGTAGATTACGTGAAGTGCAGAAGGAGATACCTGAAGGAAATGTGCGATTGCAAAGTAATGCTAAATGAGTGCGTCGGAAGCAGCACCGTATTGTGGTATGCAAAATGGATCTCATAGTACAAAAAAAAGGCAGAGAAAGTAAAGCCGAAGATAAGATGGTGGAAACTGAAGGAGACGAGCTGTCAAGAAGCGTTTAGACAGGAAGTGACCAAGATTTTAGGAGACGAGAATGGGTTAACTGCCTTAAGAATGTTGATGGAAAAATACAGGGAAGGTCAAAGAGAGCTACATTGTGTATTCGTGGACCTAGAGAAAGCTTACGACAGGGTTCCGAGAGAAGAGCTGTACTGATGCAAAAGTATGTGCAACTTGTACAGGTATGTACGAAGGAAGCGAAACAGTGGTGAGGTGTGCAGTAGGAACTACAGAAAGTTTTAAGGTCAAGGTCGGACTGCATCAGGGATCAGCGTTAAATCTGCTTCTGTTTGCTGTGATTATGGATAGGCTAACAGACAAAGTAAGGAGGGAACCACTGTGGACGATGTTGCTTGCTGATGATATTGTCATTTGCAAAGAGATCAGGAATGAAGTAGAGCGAAGATTGGAATCCTGGAGATATGCTGTGGAAAGAAGAGGGATAAAAGTAAGTAGGTCAAAGACCGAATATCTGTGCGTAAATAGAGGAAATGACAAAGAAACAGTAAAGATGGAGGACACAAAAGTGCCAAGAGTAAAGGAATTTAAGTATTTGAGATCAACAGGGGAGTTGCGAGAGGGAGGTAAAAAGGAAAGTGCAGGCAGGATGGAGCGGATGGAGAAAAGTAGCAGGAGTAATCTGTGACAGGAGGTTACTAGCTAGAGTAAAACGAAAAGTGTACAGTTCAGTGGTGAGACCAGCAATGGTGTATGAACTTGAGACGGTCGCGGTCACAAAGAAACAAGTAGAAGAGATGGAAGTTGCAGAGATAAAAATGTTGATGTTTGCTATGGACTGACGAGAAAAGAGAAGACTAGAAATCAGTACATCAAGGTACAGTTAAGGTAGAACGGTTAGGAATGAAGATGAAGCAGGGCAGGCTGAGGTGGTATGGAAATGTCATGAGGAGAGACCAGAAGTATGTGGAAAGAAGGGTGATGGAAATGGAGTTACCGGAAAATAAGAAAAGAGAGGCCAAAGAGAAGGATTCTGGATGTAGTGAAGGAGGATATAAAAGAAGTTGGTGCGAAAGAAACAGACGTTAGAAACAGGGTACTATGAAAGAGCATCATCCGCTGTGGCAACCTCTGACCAAAGAAAAAGCCATAAGAAAAAGAAAAAAAGATTATTTTTATTCAATTGCACCTGACGAAGTGCGCAATAGCTCACGAAATCTTGTACCACAAAAATAACTAAGTCAACTTTAGTGCGCAATTTTTGTTCGTTTTTGATTGATTTCAATAGTTGACACAAATTTCCCAAATTTTATTCCTTCCAATCCTTTGATAATAATCAAAAATAGGTTAAGCAACTACGTAAAAACCCACTATCACTTTATTGTATCCAACAGTGTAAGTTTAAATAAAGGCTAAATAAGTTAAAGTGAAATAATTTTAACCAAAAATTTCAATTAAATTAATCAAGGGAGAGATTCTAACTTTTAACTTCTGTGGCTCACTTTTTAAAATTCTCAGAAATTGCAAGCCGACGTGGGTTTAAAATTGCCTGAATAAAAGGCGAAAAAGTGTTGTGTTTGACATCGAATACAAGTCGGCGTAATCTTAATCGAGGCCTCCCTATAAAATGGAATCGGGGCCCAGAAAAGCTAAAGAAACCTCAGTTAAAACCAAACAAAGTGTTTATTGTTTGAAAAAGTATTTTAGATTGTAACAACTTTTTTTTCTTTGTATGGTTTTAGAGTAAAGTTGACTTAAGTTAAAAAGTATTGCTTTTCAACCTGGACATTGAGCCTCCCAGACAAGTGAGGGATCCCCGATTGGGGATTTTAAAGGCGTTTGAGCCGGCTTTCATTGAACGTGAATTTAGGATTAAAAAGTAATGAAAAATGCGTAAGGAGCTTTTTTTATATCTCAATTGACTTTAAGGCAAAACAACTCTTCAATAGAAACACTTGTGAAATCTTACAACTTATTTGTTTGGGTGGCTGTAAAAGGCTACAGCTGCCTCTTAGAGCAAGATTTAAAATGCTTAAAATTGTTTAGAGGGCAGCAGAAAATTACGTCGCCCACCACATGTGGCCCATTCGCCGCAGTTTGAACCACCTTGAGTTAAAGTAAACATGGTCATTTTGATAAAGCAAGATTTAGAATGGTTTTTGTGAAAAATTTTACAATTAATTTTAATTCCCAAATATTTAAAAATATAATGACAAAAAAGCTAAAAACTTACAATAAGCCTACTGATTTCTTCAGAAGTTGAGTTATTTTAGTATTTGGGAATACGGCAACGAAAGAAAATTCGGGTGTAGAATACTGCGAAAGTCGTCAGCATGGTCGAGTGGTTAAAGTACCCGACTGATGATCAACATGGTCTCGGTTCAAAACTCACTTGCACCATTCTGTTGTGTACTTGGGAAAGACACTTTACAGCACTTTCCCCTGCTTGGTGGTCTTGGCAAGCAGTTCTAAATTACAGTAATATCTATACTAAATTACTAGCGGACAGCAATATCTTGGTATCTCCGGAAGCAGGTCGGGGTAATTGCTTACCCTATGTATAGCGCCTCCGTCGCTTTCCTGCGAGTCAGCAGGATAATTATAGAGATAAAAAAAAAAAAAAAAAGCTTTAAGGACATTCTGCTTTATTGCGAGTTGATTACATCTAAATACTGTATATATTTATTATTACATATCAAACGAGCTATCAGAAACGTTTTTGCTTTTAAAATATTATGATTGACGTCATTGATTAAATCTCGTTTGGTGCCTGCTTCTGAAAAGCAATTAATTTTAATCAGACTTTTTTTAAGGGAGTTTCCAAAAAAAACCCGTTTTTTTCTTTTGCTGGACTTGCTATATAGAGCACTCTCAACCGTCAGTCTTGAAAAAAAACTATTGGTCAGTCTTGAAAAAAGCACAGGTTCTTACATTGCCTGCAACGTACTGCATTTGCATTAGACTATTATATTTTGTTTAAATTAAAGTCTAATTCCTCTTTTTTATAAATAATCTTTAGTATTATAATTTAAGCAAGACTGCAGTATACATGTATATAATACGATAATTTAAGAGCTGAAATTTTAGAACTTGAAAAATATTTTAGGGTATTTATATAGGAGTTGAAGTAATATTAATTTTCACCAATTTTATGAAGAACCCATTGCATTTTTACAGAAAAGTTAATTTAAATACTTACTTGCAAAAAAAACAGTTTCCAACAAAAGGAAAATGGCAATCCACCAAAATCGCGAACGACTTCCAAACTATTCCGAGTCAATCCGAGACAGTTGGACAGGATCCTGTCAATCCTTGACTTCTGATTCCAAATCCGATTTGAACAGCAATTGCTGTTCTTGCTGTGATTTGCCTGTTGTAGCAACTGATTTTAACTCGACATATGACAAAAATGGAAACAAATTTCAAAAGAAAAAAGCAATAAAATTAATAGAACAAAAAATATTGTAAGTCGGTAAAAAAGATCTTTTCATAAACTATTACTTTCTACTAAATTTTTTAAATAATTAAAAGTAAGAAAGTTTAAAAGAAAATATCTTATTAATTTTAATACCATTGTTTTGTCGCCAGGTTACCGTCCCTTAACGAAAATGAAGTAAGAAAAGCAGTTTCTGAACACCGAGGAAAGAACTTTAAATGTGATAAATTGTTGGATATTCAAATGTCCTCGATGCTCAGGGTAAAAAGTTGAAATATCAAATATCAAAATGATTTGCTCATTTGGTAAAGTAATAATTTTGGAATGATTATAATTGGTCTAACCTTCAATGCTGTCATATATGATACAAAAGAAAGTTAATAAGCAATAAAGAAATCTCTTTAGGTTTTACAGTATTTAAAAATATTCCACAAAACATCAATCAACTATAATTTTTTCAGTATCAACTTAAAACAACATTTGAGAAAACTACAACAGCCACAGTGACAGAACCGTACAACGGTAAGTATCTTAAAATTCTCAAAAATTTACAATAACAATATATTCAAATCTCCAAGAAATTACAAAAAGTATTTTGTTTTTATCTTTAGGCCAAGATTTAAACGAAATGCACGGAACGGTCATTGCATGCGAGTGGTAAATGATGTTTTATTTTAATTGTATTTTTTTCATTAGAATAAAATCTTTCATGTCTTTGTAACTATTTTGCATTTCTTCACATTCGTTTCTACACTACAAGCTAAAAAAAAGATATTTAAACAGAAAAAAAATGATATCTATCTTGCAATTTAGCTGTTCTGGAAAAGGTTATACATATTGCAAGGAGTGTATGGGAGTACCAATAACCTCATGTAAATTCTGCTCCGGCTACGGACAAGGATGTGAAGAGTGTGACGAAAAAGGAACTGCTGCGTAAGTAAAAAAAGTTTTGAGTCTTTTAGCTCATAAAACTTGAATGTTAGAGACAATTTAAAAGCTGGACGAATTATTATTTATTAAGATGTTTTTAGATGTGGGGAATGTGACGGCGAAATGAGGTCTCCATGCGAGGAATGTGATAAAAAAGGAAAAATGTTTTGTTTTACAGTAAAGAAAACAAAAAAGTAAATTTAACATTACAATTAACTAAAAGTTGTTTTTATTTGTATAAAGCTTTTTTACTTGATTTTGAATTAAAAAAACATTGTTGAAAACTTTATTTCTTATTGATTTTTCAAAAACTTTTAGTTGAGTTAAGACTTTTAGTTTAAAACTACATCAAAACACAAACATTTGATTGTTGCACAGATTTTAATTTGTGGTTTGTAAAATTTTTACATTGATTACATTTTTACGAAAAAACATTCTAGTTGCTTTGTAAAAAGTGAATTTTGTCATATAATTTACAACTTAAACTTTTTTGCAGAGAAACTAAAATCAATGACGCGTACTCAGAAACCATTAAAAACTTTCCAGACACTTACCTGGCTTTGTGCAGCGGTGAGCAACTGTCGGAACGAATATCGACTTCCAAGTACTTGTCTCCGCTTTCCTACGATGAGTACCTAAATTCGAAAGTGGTTCAAGCTTCCCGCGATTTTTTGACTTTCCACCAAAAACATGAACGATCCAACTGCCTTTTAGTCGAGCAGGTAATTATACAATTAATGACAACCGATTAGTTTGGCTCAATACTATCCAGCTTATACAATTCCATAAATAATGTGATGAAAATCATTTTAACCATGAATTGCTTTTTTTCAGAATAGTTTTCAAAAACCAAACGTTTCACTTCTTACGATAATTAGACAGATGTTGCTAAAGGATTACATTGTAAATTAGCTATTTTCAATGGTTGCACAGAAGCATAATTTGTTATTAAAATAACTTTTGCTTTGTTGCAGAAAGACCGAATTTGTGCTATTCCCATCTTTAAGATTACTTATACACGAAAAAAAGAAACCAAATATTTATGGATAGGTGGAACAAACAAAAAAGTCTATGATCCATTTTGTAAACCATCGAAATGTTGCATTTGCTGATGTATCCTAAAGTATTATTTTGGTCTTCAACAGCTGTTCCATGGTCGACTCTGCATTGTCAGAAACGACAGTTGATTGGTTTAGTAAACCTTGTTGATATTTGAATTGATACATAGATGTTTAATATAGAGAGGTGTACAGGTACTACCTGAATAATTTTACTTTTACAAAGTTAAAATTGCCCATACTCTTTGTGTTTTGTTTTTAAATTTTTATGTATTGTTATTTTATATTTACTTTAATTGAAAAATTGACTTCAACATAAACTAGTCTTTTTGAAAAAATTTGAAATTTATTTTTATATACTGTATCTTTTAATTTTATATTTGTTTTTTGTTTTAATAAATTTAGTATGGTGCTATTTGTTGCCACTTCAAGGCTAATACTGTTGGCCTAAATGCAAAGATATTGCATACGAGCAATGAAATTGTTTTAAGAATACATATCTGGTTTTAACACCAGTTCAATTTGCAAAATAATATAATTCATCTTAATCTGGCTGACATCGAGAGTAAATTCCAGAAGTAAAGAGATGGTTTTTTGATTTGTTCCATATTTTTTAAGCCAACACCAAAAGTTTTTATTCAAGTTTTAGAATTTTCCCAGCGTGAACTGCTTTCAGCTTCTAAAGTTATTTGCATTGATTACGATTTTCTTAATTTATTTAAATCTGTGTCGAGTGTTTATGAGAATGATCATAAGTTTGATAGAAGTTTTTTTCAATTGCCGCCATTATTTTTAATCATCTTATTTTTGTTCATATTCTATTCTTACAGTTATTGATTATAAATTACAAAATCAAAGCAATAAAAAATTGCAGAAAAAATAATGAATGCATATTTTCAAGCTTGTATAGTACTTATTATTTTTGCTTTTTTTGAAAGCTGTTTATAATGCACATAAAAAATTTAACACGCATCTTTGAAAAAGAGTAAAAATGCTAAGTCATATAAACGATTCTTACAAAAAAACCAAAAAAAACAGTAAAAACATAAAGTGATCTATCAGCTTGCTTATACAACACGCAATCAATTCATAGAAACCATAACAGCTATATATGTCTATGTGTTTTTTACGATGTGCTTCGTCGATTTAGTTTGTATATGATATGTGCTTGTGATTTGAAACGGTTGTGCAATATTATCGAACGTCTTAAAATAAAAAAATTCAAAACAAATATTACTGCATATTTTTAAAAATGTTTACTTTATAAAAAATGTTATGAAAAGGTTTATTTTATTTGTCTTACCACGATAGTAGCGGAAATTTTAAAAACAAGACCAAATCATTTAGGCCATAAAAAATTGATCGAAAAGTCACCAAAGAAATTAAAAAACGAAAACGCGATACTTTACTTTTTAATCAACTTAACAAAATTAAAGATAAGAAAAAGTTGAAATAACTTGAGACAATCGAGTTAGGAATTCGCTCCAAGCACTCCGACAACGAACAAGATACGGACAGAATACCTTATACCACTCGCAAAACAAATAGTTTTCGTCTGATTTTTTTATGACGTCTCTACTGTGTTCAATGCTGTACACACGTATATATTGTACACTAATTGATATATTGTAGAATAAAGGATTCAATTTTCAGTGCTTTGTTACTTAATTTTGTATTAGTACTTAATTTTGTATTGACTTGAGCATAATATAAAATATGAGTAGATGCTGTTTGATATTTTTAGCGATGCTTTTTTCATCCTGCAAGAAAAATGCTCAGAGATTTACTTCTGTTTAAGTTTTTAGTTCCTAAAATAGATATTAGAACTGTAAAGCGTAATACAACAAACATTGAAAGAAATTTAAAATCCCTTTTAAGTCTGGAATGCAATCTCAATCAGTGTAAAACGAAATTGCAGCAAAGGCTTGATTTAATCATAGTTTTGTAAAGTTTTTGTAATTTGTATGCTTTTTCAAATTTATATCAACTCTATATATACCGGTATATACCAGTAGTATATACTCGTATATATATAGATATATATAACAGCGTTGGAAAATCAGTTCTTCTAAAGTGCTCGATAACAAAGTTAGAGCTTGAATTAAAACTAGATATATTTATTAATATATATACGAAATTTGCGTGTGTAAAAAGTTTTCTTGTAGACATGATGATACATTAATTTTTTTTAATCTCCAAAATTGTTATTTTGCATCATAAACCGGAAATGATTAAATTTTTTACTCGGCAGTTCTCAACTGGTGGGTCATTTCAATACCACGAGGACGGGGCTGGTGTAACCGCTATCTAGTCTAAAAGCCTCCTTTTTTTAATGTTTTGCTCTTTACCTGGAATCATAGTAAAGTTTGTCGCACAAAGCCGGTAATTGAAATCAAAAAATTAAAATAAACAGGTCTTCATTTTAATTTTGACGTTAATATATTAAAAATTTTATCAAAAGGAGTCGTTCTTTATTTTTTAAACTTTAATAAGTCGGAAATGATGATTAAGAGACAAGCTCAGCGTTATCTAAAAGCTTATTTTGTAAGGCCAGTAATGAGTTATCGGGAATAAGAAAAGGGATCACGCGTATTCGTATCACAAGTATACAAAATTTATTTGGTGATGCGGATCTAAAATGCCTATAGGTGTAGGCACCTAATCAAACACAAAACAAATAGCACATAATTGAAAATTTAATTGAAAATTTAAAATTTGATACAAATTGCAATAATACACTACAGGCTTGTTTCGGTCTTGTTAGACCTCATCAGGTATATTTCATTACAATTAAAAATAATTAATAAGAGGCGCAAAAATGTACAAGTAATAATGTCTTTTTGCCAACCTAACGCACACCACGAAAATGTTATTCCGTTTCATAAAAATTCATCACCACTCTAGTAGCAAAATTTGATAAAAACCGAAACACCCCATTTGAAATCAGGTTTGATATTCCAATGTACAGGAGCTATATAAAATAACGGGTGTATAACAAGAAAAAAGGTCATGCAAGTTTGTCAATTTTTTTAATTTTCTTAAACTAAAGACCCTAATTGAAAGCGCTCAGTTAGCTATCGAATAGACGTACGTAAAGCGGTCAGTTAACTGTTGAATATAAATGTAAAACAAATTTTAAAGATTACGCCCAGTTTAACGCTATATGCTGTATAATACAAAAACAGCTTCGAAGCAATTTATTTTTTCATTGCATTAGTAAATTGAATTAAAATTAAAATATCAAAGTAAACCGGAACGTTTCCAATTACACAGTGTAACAAACAATTTTTTTATGTACTTCAAGTTTTTTTGCTGGTCTTGACTATATTTTGGGTGCTAAATTCAAATCTGTACTTAGTTTTTCTCTATCAAGTCAGGTTTTTGAAATACAACGACACGAGTTGTAACATAAACATTGTTTTTGTTTATCAGTTTATTTAAAGTTGGATCATTAAATTAGAGAACTATGATAACACCAGTAAAAGGTTCACTGTCTGTTACAAAACAATGCGCGCTTCGCACTGCAATAATATTTTTGTTACTCTGTTTCTGAAAAAAACCAATAATAGAGTCCCGGCGCACTAGCTTTATTTTTTTCTTCGCAGCGTTTTTTCACAAATCCAACGTTTTGGTAAAATCTTAAACAATATTCTTCATTGACAGCATTTGAATTCTCTGGAAAGAATACGAGGTGTGAATGCAAGAAGTGCAACTTTAAATTCATTCGACTACAAACACATCTGAAAGCTTTTATCCTATTCTCCACAATTTCGATTTAATTTTTAGCTCTATGATTTTTAAGAAACCTTTCTGCAACTAACAGAAATGTGTTTTAAATTTTCAATTCTTTTGCATCGAGACGTCTGGGAAAATGTTTGTCAGCAAAAAGTTTTCATGTTTCTGGACCAATGAAAATGCAAGCACTCAATTTAGCAGCATTATTGTAAGATCCAAACTTTTCCTAAAATAAGGGGTATAATTTTTAACTTTACTTAAATCTTTAAAAAAATTTAGTGTATTGAAGAGCGTTAAACAACAGTTTCATTGTCTCATATTAAGTTTCTCTTAGTTGTACTAAATGTGCTACAGGTATGGACAGGTGAGCATTAATGTGACACTTTATTCGCAATAATTTTAACTTCACAAAGCTATGGTTAATTTTCTGTTTTTCAATAATTTAAATTTTTATTATGACGTAATATTTTCATGGCCAAGCAATAATCGCATAGTCGGTAAAGCTCCCACTTATTTTACTTAACTTATTTGCAAGCTCTTTTACGATTATTTTAAATGTTTTTCTTCCAACCAGACTTCTAATGACATAATCCGTTCTCGTCTCGATTTTCTAATTGGCTGCTCTCTGTAAACGCGTACAATGACCGAGTGTTAATTCTATTTTAATTGCTACTGGTAAATTCGAGTATGCTCTACAGCAGGGGTGGCCAACCTTTTTTCCTCAACCGCCAATTTTTTTCAAGTTGAATTAACATCCGCCACACAATCAAATACTTCAAAATTTTAACTAGATTTGTACGAGTATGTAATATGGATACATTTACTAGTTATAACATAAAGCAATTGTATTATAATCACATGCAGCACTTGTGAAGGAAAGGTTTTAAATTAAAAACAACATTAAAACTTAAAATGAATTTTATTCACATTTCTTAGTATGCAGCCTTACTTTTATTTGTTTTTAAAAATACTGCTAATAATATAATAATACAAAGCAGAAAAAATTTAAGCAAATATAACTAGTTTTTAATAAGATTTTTGACTTTGCTTTGCTTTCACCAAATCTATAACATTTAGAGTTAAATAGGTAGTTAAAAGTACCAAACAGTTCTTCAAATTAGAATCAGACAATCTCGACCTCATTTTGTTCTTGATCATTTTCATGGATGAAAACGACTGCTTACACCTGTATGTTGTTCCAAAGCGACAGACATAATTTTGGGCGAATTTCCTGAGTTTTGGAAAATGTTTACATGGCAAAGGATTGTTTCAGTTGCACTTGGAAATGATGGAAGTTTATGAAATTTCATTTTTAGTACCAAATTTGCTTGTAGATCCAAAAGTTCTATTTGTATTTGACTAGGCATCTTCAGAATGTTATGCTCAGTAAGTGAAAAGGGATTTAAAAATGCAAGGATGCAGTCTTCTTCTTGAGAAAAATCACTAAAACGACCATCACACGACTCTAGTAATAACATGATTTTGTTTATGTACTCCGTAAAGTTGAACTTATCTTTAACAATTGACTCTGTTGTTTTAGATAAGGAAATTGGCTTAACTCCTCATTTTTTATTGAACGACAAATAGTTTTAACTTCTTTTTGAATGCAATGACTTGTTCTACTAAGCTAGGAAACAATTTGTCTTTGCCTTGTAATCTCGAATTTAGGTCATTGAGATGGATGGTAACATCAAGCAAACATTTCTTATTACACAAAAGGGATCTAATCTCGGGCAGCTCATCTTTCTCTTCTAGAAAATCACCAACAACATTTTTTAGTTTCCAAAATTGCTCAAGAAGTTGTTCTTTAGACAGCCAACGAACCTCACAATAAAGTACTAGATCGTCATATTCCATATCAAACAGCTGACAATATCTTCTGAATTCTCTTCTATTTAATCCTCTTGCTCTAATTTTATTTACACATTTTACAACTGGTGTCATAGCATGCTGTAAATTCATCATTTTCCCACATAGAGACTCTTGATGCAAAATGCAATAATATTGTAGAAGGGACGATTATACGACCTACAAACCTTTCAAGCAAGGTAACAGTCCCAGAAATTTTTCCAACCATTCACGGCGCACCATCTGTACAAACACGTAAGAGTTTGCAGAAATCTAATTGTAAATTCTCTAGACATAACCTAACCTTATTAAATATATCTAACCCTCTTGTTCCTTCGTGGAGTGACTCAAGTCCAATGAGTTCATCAAACACATAAAAACTATCATCTATTCCTCTTATAAAAATACTTAATTGGGCTACATCACTTATATCAGCAGATTCGTCCAAGGCCAATGAAAAAAATGAACATGTATGGAAGCGATCCTTCAGTTGCTCACACACATCTTGAGAAAGTTCTTCAATGCGTTTTGTAATTGTCTGCTTTGACAAAGCAATTTCCTTTACCTTTTTTTCTATATTTTTATCACCAATACTCTGTACAAATTTTTGTATACAGGGTTTAATAATTTCTTCACCATCTGAGAAAGGCTTGTGTTTTTTAGCCAATAGAAAGGCAATTTCATAGGATGCTTGGAGCATTGCTAAACTTTCACAACTTTTTGTAACAAACAGATTTTGTCTATTTTTAAAATTCTCTTTCTTTTTTGCCACCTATTCTTTTTTCAAGTCAGAACCAGGCAGTAACTTTAGTTTTCCTTCAATTTCAGCTTGGTGTTTTTTGTAATGTCTGCTGAGATCATTTCTTCTGTTACCTGAGAACGTGGTTTCACAAACAATGCACATTGGTTTTTTTGAAGGATTCGCAATGAATAAGAGTTCATTTTCCCACATCTCATTAAATTGACGAGTATTTGCTCTATAACCTCCTCCTGCTTTTCTTTTGCTCATTGCGACGGTGATCCCAACTTTAAAATTTTGTTAAATCTCAGCGAACAATAATATGATAAAAGTATTTTACAGTTTTATTTTCAATTTTTTTCTATCATATTCAATGTTGGGTTGCAAATTAATGGCAACTGCAAATTTATGACTGATTCAGATTAATGAATTTTAAAAATATAGCAAGCTTTAAAAAATGAGTTTATATTTATTGGAAGTTGTACGATAAACACTAAAAAAAACCAAAAAAATTCATTGTTAAAACAACACTTCAAACTTACAATTCGATTCAAATTTTCCTGCCGTTGTCTTTCTGTGAGACAAAATTAAGAAAACAATACTTTTGCCGTTGTCTTATCACAAGACAGAGATCATTTTCATTTAAGCGCTGTTTATTTATTATTACGTCACACTTTATCTGCTCTTCGCTTCGCCGCAAGACAAAAAAAGAGAGACGTTTTGTGCTTCTCGCTTCACCGCAAGAACCGAGAAATAGGCGGCCACGTGTTTATGCACATACAATTAAATATTCACTTCTCAGGGTGCAATCTGCCACTTGAAATCGTGCAATTCGCCACAGGTTGGCCACCCCTGCTCTACAGGAACCTAGCGTCACGTGACGTGATTTTATATAAGCGGGCGCTTGGTTCGCATTTTAGTCGAGCCATTCCAGTCATTCGAGTTGAAATTGCATTGTAAATTCGAATTATTCTATTGAGTTGATTAACAAGTATTGAAATTGCTTTGCGCCAGTGTTTTCAGAGATTAATTCTATAGAGATAAAATTATTTTGCGTATCGGACGAATTTACGTTTTAGCGCTGGAATCGTTTTGAAATTTGGCAAAGCGTGGGAGAAAATTTTTCGTGAATCGTTAATTTTGTGAATTTTGTATATACATTATTCATAGTTAGAAACAGAGATCTTTGTCCGTTTGCGGAGAGAAGTTCTGAAACGAATCAATTTGAACTTAATCGAAACTAACTGTATAAAAAAGCTTCAGTCTCGCAGCAAACTACTTCATGGGTGGGAATAAATAAAAAAATAGAGACAGCTTTACTTTAACCCAGGTATTCGGGTTACTTTGTTCAACTGGTCCTCTTGGATTCCCAAATAAAGTCTTTGACAATTACCAGCACGCAATAGCACTGCCTTTAGACTTGTTTCGCTCAGATCAATGCATAATCTTGCTATCATCACACTTGTCTTCACACCCTAACAAAATCATTAAGCCATCAACATCTTTACAGAAGTACAAGCCATTGAAGGAGTCAAAAAATAAGCTGATTTTTTTATCTACATGACGAAACCATGTTCCTTTTTGAAGTAAGTTCCATTGTGCTAAGCATAACCCCAAAATTTCAGCTTTGTATTTTGGCAATCCAAGTCTCTAACAAGATCGTTCAAAATAATTTGATTTATGAAAAATGGAGTGTTTGATCCAGCTACAACAAATTTTAAACCATTTGACGCAGTCTCGCTGGAATTGTTTTGTTCAAATGAAGACTCAAGGCGTCAAAAATTCTGGAGTGGAAGCTTTAGGAATTGAAATGTCGGTATCATGCAGATATGGTTATAGAACAAACTTATAGTGACTTAAATAAATAACTCGTGATTTGCATTTTTTAGAAAATCTTTTAAAATTAGTTAAACAAAAATAAGAATCATGGAAACTGCAATAGGCATATTATATGTTATTTTGGTTATCAACAGCCCACTGGAGGAGCTGAGTGTTGCAAAAATTGCAGCAAATATGAGGTACCCATTTTTTTGTTCTGATAAGCAACTTTGCCACTGAAGTAGTATTATTTGCCACTGAAGCCGCAGTTTTCGTTTTATGTTCAATATTTTGTCGACGTGCTGGCAATGCATATTTTCCACAGAAATAGCAAAAGCTATTGGAATTAGTTTTATAATTTTTTCTATCCATCATTTTGCAAAAAATAACAAAGAAATAATGGTTCGTTTTTAAAACAAAAACATATTTAAAACTTTTCTTTTAGATGCATCAATTATAGCATGCAGCTCGCTGGAACTTAGAATAACCTTAGAATTTGTATCCAAATGCAGACAAGGAGTATTAATACTCCTTGGCATCCAACAAACAAAGTTGTGAGTTGGCATTTTAAGCTTTTTTAAGCTTTATAATGACCAATATAAAAATTCACGGTTTCATAAACGGGTATCTCAATTTTCACCAGCTATGTTGATAATTGAAAAATTATAATAAACGTGATGGAAAAACTGGTTGCAGATTTAGATTCAGCTCCCCAAAATTACCCCAAAATCATTCTTAAATTATCAGCGACAAAAATTTTGTTGTACGGTGTTATTAACGTGATTGAAATTTCAAGTTTTGATTACTTTTAAAAGAAAAAGTTTGGATTATTATAACACTGATAAATAACATAGACAACTGTGTTCTGGGTCAAGAGTGCCTTAAAATGATTTTGTTTTTTCGGTTATTGATACGGCAACCGTGTTTCTTGTAGATACTATTTGCAATGAACAAAAACGTCTCAAGGCATTGTGCTCTATACATATTAATGTTATATTGTTCCTCATTTTCAAAACTACCGTATAATACAAAAGTTGTTCGTGATTGATACAAAGTTTGTTTTACCAGGGTATTCCCCATAAAAAGTTTGTGTTAAAAGTTTTAAAAATTAAAAAATTTAAATGCCACAAAAAACAAGAATTACTGCATTTCATTTACAGCTGAATCATCGTAGATGTCATTCATCGTTCATTAACAAAAGCCGAAGTTTCATTATCAAAGAAAAAAAGAAAAAAAATTTTTATGTCGACTAAACTCTTTTGCTGCAGGTTATTACTTTTATTCAATGGTTTATAAGCATTGGATAGTGAATTTTCTTTAACTGAACCGCTTTAAAAACAGTGTCAAATGCTTTTAATTATTTTAAAATGTCTCTCCAGCTTTCAGTGTTAAAAGGCGACGGCTATTGACGTCACAAAGTATCTCGTAAATCAGACTATAACTTGGTTTAAAGTAGATGATGATTTGATGATTTGCTAAATCAGAAAACGGTTGACAATTTTTATTTCAAAAACATAATTTTATCTTTTTTTATCTGCATGTGGTCTGCTTTTGCAAAGTGTAATTGGCTCACCTTCTTGCCAGGTGTAAGCGTTCTGGAAAAATTCTTTAAAACTTAATTCGATTTTTGGCTCATGTCCCAAACGTCTCGCCTTTGTCTGAAAATCAAATTAAGAAAAAAAACATTTAAGTGGTCGAGGCAAAATGCACTTTTTCATCGTAGCCGCTTCCCCTCTTATGAATTTTCAAACTGCTTGTTAAGATTCGTTTCCACTACGAGTGTGGAATAGAGCATTGTTTGTTTATTTTATTAATTGTTTTGCTTCGCTTTGCGCTTGCTTAGATTTTAAGCGAGAAAAGACTAATAAAAGAGACAAAAATGCTCCATTCCATGCTCGTAGTGGAAACGAGCCTTTACTGGGCGCTAAGGCTTAGTTGGTTCAATTTATCGTCATCGTGTATAATCAATAAAAATGTGGAGAAAATCAACTATTGTTCTCAATACTTTTACAGAGAATTGATTTGTTAGAGCGTACAAAAATTTGTATTAAGTCTTTATTAAGACTAAAGGCATTCAGGATTATTTCATAGAAACCCGATAAAGGTTTTAAAGCTAGTCCAATTAACGCTTGATTTTTCTTGTTTGTTTGTTGTTTAGTAATGTAATAAATTAAATAAAATAAACACACGCTAAAACATTATAAATATCAAGTATGTTTCTAAGTGTTTGTGGCACATTTGTAAATCGTTCGCGGCATACAGGATGAAAAATACTTCTTATAGAAGTATGGTAAAGAAAAGTTGAAAAACGAATTAATATGAAATTTAAATTATTGTTAATTCCAATTTTTTCAATATTGCTTTGAATAAAAACACATTTTTTATGATTTACGGTAAACAAAATAAACGTTTTTGCAAGAACAAAATTCTGGAATTTTAACGCTGCATTTTGCTAAATGATCTGTCTGAATAATTATTTTGCAATTAAACTTTATAATATCACTGCTACAAATTTTTTTTGTAAATCAATGTTAACTTTAACAAAAGGTAGTAGCTTTAATGAATTTTTGTAATCGTTATAAAAACCTTTTTTCTTATTCGATATTATTCATGAATGAAAAATCAAAAACTACAGATTTATCAAAACATCAAAGTGACAAGGACTAAACTGCGAGCCAAAGTTTTTAAAGCTGCGTATGTATTTATAGAGAAGAAAATATCTGAAAAGGCTCCTTTCCATTACGAGCGTGAAATAATTTTTAAGTATTGTTTGTTTTTTATTGATTTTTTGCTTTACTTAGCGCTCTTTTAGATTTTGAGCGTGGAAAGATCAATAAAACAAACAAAGAATGCTCCATTACACGCTCGTAGTGGAAACGAGCCCTAATGCTGAAACTTTATGCCTAAATCTAAATGGAATCTAAGGCGAATATAAAACAGAAAAAGTGAATTCTTAATTGTTTTCGAAGCGCAATGCAATCGCATTACAGAATGATAGAATATTCGAGAAATAAAAGTGAGAATGTGTAAAGTTGAAAACATTTGTTTTTGATATTTCGAAAGCTTTACATAAATTTTTTGTGTCTTTTCACTATAAATAATAAAATACTTGTGTTGTATAAATCTCGTCATCGAAATATACGCATCAAATAAAACTGTTTTGAGCTTTCGGATTTCGTTTACTTTGTTTTCTATTTTAGAATTACAGACTTTGCAAAAATGCAAGCCATAACTCGTTCGCCTAAAAAGAAGAAACATTTTTTTCTTTTTAATTTTGCTTCACGTAAAATCATATTATTTTTTAAGCATAAAATATAAGTCATATTTAAAAGTAACTAAAAAAATTTTCGGTAAATACCCTGGTTTATTGTACTAATCTCCCCGCTTTCTTTGCCAAAAAATATTTAGTTTGCTTTTTATTGTTGAATTGAAGCGAATGGAAAATTTTAAGTAATACTACATGTAAACGAAATCGTTCGTTATTTTAACTCGGTCGTAATATTTACAAAACTATTTAACAGATTTTATTGAATATAAAGCATACTCATGAGAATTCTTTTTAAACAAACCTATAGTTGCTTTCAAGTACAACATGTAGTGTATATATTAGCGAGTAGAAACTTTTTCAATGAGAAAAAGAAGGAAATTTGAAAATCTAGTCAATTCTATTGTTGATTACATTTTGATCGTGGCATTTAACGTACTTACACATATCATTAGTTGAAAGTATAAAAATAAACGTCGAATTATTATTATTTTTATTTTTTGGTCATAAAAGCATTTTGAAAAAGTAGAAGTCCCAATAAGTTATTTGTAAAATTCCCCGCTGGTTGCTGAAAGTTTTTAGAATTGTATCCCCAAGGCGTAATTAAACGAGCATTGTGCCGCGCGATGCAGCCATTTCGTTCATGCGAGCAACTTGCTACTTACGCTGATGTAATCTCGTGCTGTGTTCGTGTTCTGTGGAGTCGTTGGCATTTTTAGAACTGGTGAGTTGTGGTTGTGGATTTTTTCAATAATCTTTTTTAAAGCTACTTAAGGGAAGTGCATTTCAATTAAAATCTTTATTCATGCTCTTTTGGTAAAATCTGAGTTAAATTGCTGTTAATTCTTTATTAAAAAGTAAAAACAATAATAAAAACTCAACGTTTCGGTGTACTATGATTTAGTAAACCTTCATCAGGAGATTAAGCAAAACACAAATATTATCCGCAATAAAACCACAATGGTGCAAAAAAAAGAAAAAATATTAAAAGTACATTTGTGATTTAAAACGACATCTAACGGATTTAAAATTTTTAATTATAATAAGCAGTTGGATAAAAACAATTGGTTTTATCATTAAAAGCATCATTATTAAAATGAATAAAAAAGGACTCCAAAAATCTTCTTCTCATATAATTTGTTTCTTTTGCCAAAATTTTTGAATTATTCCAATCCATATGATGATTTTCCGAATATACATGCTTTACCAGAGCAGATTTGTTGTTTATATCATTATTTTCTAATCGTGCTAAATTTTTTGGATTCACATCACGCATGGTTTCTTTGCATCTTGTACGAAATGCCCTATCTGTTTCACCTATATGAATACCAACACAATGTAAACACGGAATTTCATAAATTACTCCTGGCTGTGGCTTTGGTTCAATTGAATCTTTTAAGTTGGGTAAAATTTGCTTGCTTGTTTGAAAAGGTTTTGTGTATACTCTAATATTTTGTTTTTAAATTATACGACTTAAAATTTCAGTTATATCTTGAAAATAAGGTAGGGTTACTGTTCCTTTGTAGTTTTTGCTTTTTTCATGTTTCTCAATTTTGTTGAATTTGAATCGATTAAATGTTTTCTTTATAAGCCAATTTGGGTGGTTGTTGTCTTCCAACGTACGTCGTAGCATTTCTTTTTCTTCTTTAAAATCTTTCGAATCTGTAATTAGTTTAGCTGATCTGTTTAATAAACTAATAATAATACCTTGTTTTTGTTGCTGTGAATGACAAGATTCATAATTCAAATAACGGTTAGTGTGGGTTCCTTTTCTATATATTTTGGTTGCTAATATTCCACTTTTCTTCTTCATGACCAGTATATCTAGAAATGGTAATGTGTCTTCTTTCTCATATTCGATGGTAAATTTGATGCTTGCTTCAATGCTATTTTTGTATGATCGAAAAATTTTTTTACGATATCTGATTTTATTATGACAAATGTATCATCTACAAATCTCGACCATAATTTTGGAGGAGAGAAAAAAGAATTTATTGCTTTTATCTCAATGTGCTCCATAACCAAATTTACAATAGTAACAGAAATAGGGGAACACATTGGAACACCAAATATTTGTTGATAAAATTTTCCTTGAAATATAAAATACGTATTGTTTAAACACAAGTTCAAAGCAATTTCAATGTCATTAATTGTCATTTCAGTACGTTCACTAAGTGTAACATCGTTTGTTAATTGTTCACATGCAACATCTTTTGCAAGATTAACAGGAATTTTGGTAAATAATGACACTACATCGAAAGAAACCATACACTCATTACTTTCAACATTAACATCTTTTAGTAAATCAGCAAACTGGTAAGAATTTTTAACGGTAAATTTAATCTTGCCAACTAGCGGTGATAATATTTTAGATAAATATTTGGATAAGTTATATAATGGTGAATTAATAAAAGAAACAATTGGTCTCATGGGAAAATCTTTTTTATGAACTTTAGGTAAACCATATAAACGTGGTGCACATGAATCACTACTACGTAAAAAATAATATTGTTGTTTAGTAATAAGTCAAAAATAAATGTATTTATAGTAATAAGTTAAAAATAAATGTACGTTTTAATAAGTCAAAAATAAATGCATTTAAACGTCTTTCTATGGACTTCGTTTGATCTTGTTTTATTGCCTTGTATGTTGTTTCATCTTTTAATAATAGTAACAATTTTTCGTAATAATCAGTTCGATCGAGAATTACAGTACAATTACCTTTGTTAGCTTTGCAGATAGAAATTTCGTTATTTTTCGATAAATCAATTAACGCCTTCTTTTCGTTGTTGGTTAAATTCTTTTTTAATTTTCTTTTATTATTCAAAACACTAACGACTTGCGGAAAAGGTTGGCTGAATGCTCCGGTAGTTTTTGTATTCCTTTTTCTATCTCAGCAAGAATCTGTTGTTTTGGTATGACGTTTGATGACACTGCAAAATTTAAACCACGCGCCAAAACTTTGCTCTCATCTTCTGTCAGCGTGTGTTTTGAAAGGTCTTCTCTGACCCATTTATCTTTCTTCGTTCTTATTGATGTATCAGTTTTTTTAACTTGTTTCTTTAACTTTTGTCTATAATGTTGTAATACTTTAAAGGAAATATTTTGTTTCATCGATTCCAATCTTAGTTTAATCGTAGTTAACATTAAACATGACATAAATTTAAAAAATGTTGAAAGATAGTTTCATTTCTTTTTCTATAGGTTCTAATCCAATTATGAGACTCAATTGTAAATAATTTTCGTTGCTTATAGTTTTATATTTTATACTTCTTTGTTAAATTAGATGTAATACGTCCTCAGAATAATCATTTTTACTGTTTGTTCCTGAAAGTGAGGATTGCAGGAAAAAAAGCGATAGTGAGAATAATGATACTTTTCTGGATGTGCAACAATCTGATAATGGTGACAATGATGTGGCAGGTGTAGCGGGATAGTATCCCACTACAAACTTTATTGCTAAACACTAATTTAACAAGTATTTAAATTAGCCTGAAATGTCGCTAAAGACGTGGCCATCTATATAGACAAACTCTTTGATAAAAGAGGGAGTAGCCTTGAAAAAGGCTGTTTAAGAAAACTCTAACGTTTTCGTGTAGCTCTCATCAGGAGAAATCGCTACAATGAGTAAAGAACCGAAATTTCGAAATTATATTGCATAAGATTGTCGTTTTGCCGAGTAAGAAATTATACAGAAGCGCAGTTGATTAGAAGCATCAGCTACCAAGCGGTCGAAAAATAAAAAATTTTGTCGTTTCGTCGAGTTAGAAATGGAACAATTTTTATTGGACGGAATTTGGATGTTTAACTTTACTATGTTTAACTTTACTATCTTTTCTTTACTACAAAACAACAAATTTTTCCTTTTTCATTACATTCCTCCCATGGAAACGTTATTTCGCCGTCACATTCCCACATCTTAAAACCAAAATTTTCGGCAAATAATCAACCAAATTACATCAATTCACTGAGATTAATACAGTTAAAAATTACTGCAAACTTCAAAAGGTATATCATACCCACTTCTGGAGTCTTTACGAAGTATTGAAACAAACAAAGGGAAAGTGTGTTACACAACTTATCCCGGCCACTGCACAATAATTATTATTTGTTTATTTATTTTTTTATCTCTATCTTTATCCTCCTGACTCGCATGAAAGCGACGTAGGCGCTAATACATAGGGCAAGCAATTACCCCGACCTGCTTGCGGAGATGCCAAGATATTGCTATTATTCTACTTTTAATTTGTTTTAATAAGGTTATTATGACAATTAAAATTTTTTAAAAAGTCCAATAAAAGTAACGAGAAAACTTGGCTGGAAAAAAGCTATTTGAGTAAATAACCAGAAAAATTTAAGTCGAAAAGCTAATGTATTTCTCTTAAGTATGTGATCATGCTGGTGATTTCTACAGAATTTAAATATGAACAATTACAGTAAATTCGTTTACATTTGCTGGTACTAAATTTTTTTTTAATCTTGCACCAGTTAAACAAAAGATAAAGTTTCTTTTCTTATATTATACGGTTGATACTCTTTTATATTGGCTCGGGTGTTGATGCGACTTAAAAAGTTCTGAAACTCACAGACTATAGTAGTTTTCAAAATAATTTTTTTAATTTACCAAAAAGCGCAAGGTGCCTTTAAAGCTCAAAGTTATAGCTTTTAATAGCGAAACCGCTTATAAGGATTTTCAATTTTATGTATTTAGTTTTAGATCAAGCAAAAATTAAAAGAATAATTCTTAAGTTAAATTCATGTTATGAGTTTTAAAAGGCTAATGCATTTCAGTACCAATGAAACGTTTCAAAAGTTTTCTGATATTAAAAAAAAATTCGATTTCAACTTTAAATTGATATTAAAAAAGAAATCTTTCCGGGGCGTTTAGAGCTTAGAAAAATTTTCAATCAATAGAATATTAACCTATAACAGGGGTAACCAACATGTTGATTGCCACCTCTCCGCTTGTCGATTGAGTCTGATTTTGTTCCTGCTTTTTTTCATGTGCAAAAATTTGTCTCTGATTGGGTGGTAATATATTAGTAATTTTGGTTTGGCAACACGCATCACAAGTAACTATCACCTACGAGCTATGGCAGATTATGATTAAGAACTATGGCTAGAAATGGCAGAGTATTACATGAGTGTTGTAATTTTTAGAGTTAAACAGTCTTTTTATAATTGGTTTATTTGTTATATTGAAACCATTTATCTTCTGCGCTGCCAGACTGTTATTTGGGTGATTGCATAAAGCTGCCATTAACGGAACACAAGCCTGATTTTTTATTAAAAGCTGGTAAACAATACAATGACTTAAACGTCTCACTGATCAGGTCATAAAATAAAGTGTCGATTAAGGGACTCAACTTTGCTGTTTTATTTAATTAGACTTTTTATGATATTTTTTTAATTTTATTATCTGCCACAGAATTTCCGTGGCTGTCGATTGCGAGTTTTTAAAAAGTTTGTAGGTGTAGTTAATCTCACTGGCAGACAAGTTAGCCGCCCCTGGCCAACATTTTGTCTCATGCTTTTTATTTTTTTACTTCATTGATGAAATAAAGACATTTTACTTTATTAATGTCGTTTCAGCAATTTTTCGTCCCCTATAATACATTTTGAGAACATTTCAAAAACTAACCTTCAAACAATGTTCACATTTGTGTTTTGAGATAGATACTGTTGTTAAAGACTTTAAAGAAACAACAGAAACTTGAACAAACTGTGCTTTGGTATAACCTATAAAAATCTGAGATCAATGACTGGTCTGCAATACATTCAAATATACGATTTAGGTTTTCAAGAAACCATAGTCAGTTGACTTTTAAGGTATCAAGCTTTTGTCATTGATAACCTTTGCTTTGCTGATTCAGCATATTTTTATTTGTTGTATCATAACTTTTTTGTTTACTTGACTGTCGCGCAGTTTCACTTTTCCTTGAATTTAAAGTTCGGAATCAACAGATGTAAAAAGTGTTTCTTTTATATTAGTTTTTGTAGAAATCTTCGAAAATGTATTTCGCTAAAGGTGCAATTGTGCAATACACTAAGAAAGAAAAAATAAACTTAATTATTCAAAAGGAAAGATAAAACCGCATACAATACATTAAAGCAGTGGTTCTCAAACTTTTTTCGTTGCGACACCTTTGGAAAAATTTGCTGGGCATGCGACGCAACAGTGAAAATATGATTGAAAATAAGATAATAAAGATGCTTATAATCAAAATTCAATTTATTAATACAACATCAAATCGAAACAGATTGGCATATTATTTAATATGATGTGTGGGCTTGCTTGTTTTTGCAACGTTCTTCGAATCTTGGGAAAATTTTCGAAACTGTTCCCCGCATTTCTCTTTCAACATTTATTCGTGATCTATATTTGCCTTTAATGACAGCCATAGCAGATAATCCTGCTTCGCACAGACAGGACGTAGCAAATAAGATGAACATTCGCAATGCTTTTTTGGTCAAAGCTGGATGTTCGTCATTCTAAAAAAACAAAAAATTTGTCGGATTTACTAAATTAAACTTTCTTTTTAGGGAATTATCACAGGTGAGAGCAAGATAGTCTTCTTTTTCTTGTTCAGTAAAGGACGACGGGGTAGGCTGGGAAAAAGGACGGCGAATCCGTTCATAACTGGATAAATTTTCCGGAAAGTACTTTTTGAATTTCAACTGGAGATTCGGTAGATGCTGAAAAAATACGCTTCCTAAATTTGAAGAAAGCATCGTACTTTTCTTTTCCGGCAAACTTGACAGTAAAGTAAAGTACTGAGAACTTCCAGACACGCTTTCTACATCTTTCTTCCACAAAGACATTTAATAAACGCTGCAATTTTATCTGAAACGTCAAGCATATTTTTATCCGGCCCTTGCAAAGAAATATTCAGTTTATTCAATTTAGCGAAGATATCACACAAGTAAGCCAATTTTAATAAAAATTTGTTCTCAGCTAGGCAATCAGCAAGATTATTACTATTTTGTTGCAAAAAAAGCTTGAAGTTCATTCACCAGCTGGTAGACTTGTTCAAAGGATTTTCCCAGTGAAAGCCATCTGGATGAACAATAAAATAGCAAACTTCCATGCTCTGCATTCATCTCTGCACAAAGTTCTTGAAAAAGTCTTGACTTCAATGGTCGTGTTTTAATGAAATTCATAACTTTGGTAACGACGTCATCTTTGTCACCAAGCTCAGGACCGAGTTCGCGAGCAACTAACGCCTCACGGTGAATCATGCAATGCATTTATTTTGCCATTGGTGCACGTTCTTGAATTAGACTTCGCGGTCCACAGCAGCTACCAGACATAGCTTTGTTGCCATCTGTGCATAAACTGATACACTTTTTCCAGTCTAAGTTGTTTGTCGAAATAAAATTGTCGATTACATTAAAAAAATCTATCTCTCGGCATCCAAGTTCAATAGGTTTACAAAATAATAGCTCTTCTACTAACTTTTGGTTTAAAAAGTCAACAAACCGCACATAATAAATCAGGACTGCCATCAGTTGCTTCATCTAATTGAAAACCGAATTCTGGCTGTTTCATTTCATCAATCAGTTGGTCCTGAATGTCTTGTGCCATGTCATCAATTCGGCGACACATGATATCATCTGAGAGCGGCACCATCTTCAACTTTTCAGCAGCTCCTTCTATCATCGTACCTACAAGATCCACTGCAGCAGGTAGTATTAGTCCCTCAACTATGGTGTGAAGTTTTTTACACTTAACAATTCTGTGCACCACTTGGTAAGATGCTAATAAAGCCTTTGATGAGAGTTGCGTGAATTTTGAAATGGTGCACACTTGCTTCTTTAGATCATTTAATTTTCGAGAAAAAAATCCCTGGGTTTATCAATGAATTGCGGATGTGATGTTTTTAAATGACGTTTAAGCTTATTAAGTAACATGCTCTCACTGGCCAATACCTTGCTGCAAATAACACACTGAGGCTTTTCCTCGCCATTCCGCAAAATAAACGTGAATCCAAAATCTAAATAACTGTTGCTGTACTTGTGAGACTTCTTTTTAGGCCTATCATCTTCAATTGCAGATTTACGCTTAAATTGCAACATTAGCTTGCTGTTTACATCCATTTTATATCTGACTGGTCTATTCTTTGCTTGTATGAGCAAAAAGAATATTAAAATTGCGGAATGCGTTCATTGACACGTTCAGCTCGTTTGCTTTTTTGCCAAAGCATCCTCTGGGACGTAAATGGTTATATACGATTTTCGTTTTCTACACATTGGTCCAGTAGTTAAAGCACGTGACTAGTAGCAGGATTAGGGAAAAGATAGTATAATATTTGAAGTGGTCACCGGTGGTACATGACGTATATTTTTCACATTTTAAATTTTGGGATGTCATAAGTTTATTTCGTAAATTATATATGTATGTTCGTAAATTATACAGACGTAGTGTAGTGAAAACTATGAATGTACCACCCGTGGTACACAACGAGACAAACGTGATAAGTAATCAATCGTTGCAGTTACGTAATAAGGAATTCGAAAACACGTGCCAGCAGTCAGTGTAAATTGATAAAACTGCACCCTAACAACAATTACTGTTATTTCATGAAGTGATAAAACTGCATTGAAATTTGCTACTATTTGCTCAATTGAGTATTGCTACGAATGAAATTATTGTGCGACTCCCTCGGAAAATTAAAACGACGCACCAGGGCGTCGCGACGCACAGTTTGAGAACCACTGCATTAAAGAGTGAAACATAATAATTACAGCAATAACTAAAAAATAAAATTTTAATCTACAGCAGAAAAACATTTATGCTGTAGTAAGTATTAAACAATTGTATTTATGCGCTGGCAAGCTTTCTGGAAGCAGCTGATTAAAGAATTTTTTGTTTCTTTCTTTAAATAGTTTATAAAATGTGTGCTAAATTGAAAGAAATATATTTATTAAACGGAGAAAAACCCGCTTATTTAAAGAAATAAATAAAAACTTGAAGAGTTGCAAACAGTTTTAGTTGGCAGCATGACTGAGTGGTTCAGGGCGCCGTATTAAAGACGAATGTGATCGACATGAATGAGGTTCAAAACTTGTTTGCGTCATTCTGCTGTATCTTCAAAAAAGACACTTTACGGCAGAAGTTCAATGGGGAAATTTTCCCACTTGGGGGACATTTTGCATTTTCAAGGGAGCAATTTGTTTTTAATGTAATTGAATGTTTCATATATTAACTGTTGTACTTAAAGATTTTTTTCGCAATAACATTTCACGATTTCAATTTATTTTTGTAAATTTTTTTAAATCACTATTTTTTTGGGACGAAAATTGAGAAATCAAAGAATGTTTTCGACTAATGCACCTATGATACTGACATAAACACACCAATTGCAAACTAAAGTTCCGGTGGGAAAAATTCAGTTTTAAACACCAGTTGGAGAGGTCCAAGAAATTAAAAAGGTTGAGAACCACTGCTTTGCGGCGTTTGTCATATATTGCGGTCTTAGCAAGCAGCTCTAAATTTCAGTCATATTGCTAAATAAAAATACATAAAAAAAACAAATAATAAATTTTAACTAAACAGCAATATCTTGACATCTCCAAAAGTAGATTGAGGTAATTGCTTACCCTATGTACGTATACAAGACCTCGGACGTTTTATGGCGAGTCAGGAAGATAATTACAAATGATAATAACAACAACTTTTACAAAAAACAAAATTCTTCACTCTCATTGCAATAGAACATGTTAAACTTTTTTAAAAGCGATTTTGTTAAAATTCGGAAAAATATTGAAAAAATTGAACGCTGTTTTTGCTAAAGTTTGATCACAAATAAACGGAGTCAGAGTCGGATTGAGATCAACTCCTTCCAGGAAAAAAATCCGGTTGACATTCCCATTTTATAAGTTACTTTATAAACAGGAATCAAGAAGATTTTTGTACCTAAAAGTTTTCACATATTTAATAAAATCTTTTTTTAGCATGTTCAGTAAACTATTTGTTTTAAGAAACGAACACATTTAAGAAAGTTGTTCGTTTTCTGAAATATTGGCCATCAGGCCGCAGATATCCTCAGTCTATGTAAGTCTATATACAAAGGTTGATTGGAATTATTTATCAAGCATACTAGTACTCAAAAATAATTTTGTCGTGATTCGTGTATGCTAAATGCGTGGCCGCAGCGTGCTTGCCTTATGTTCGAGCTTATGCTGTATTTTACCAATCGTGCCCCACTTCTCATATTCTTCTCATATCATATTCTCATATCATCGGGTGAAATTTTCTGGGAAAGCGTTTCTGTGTCCCACGGTCGGTGATTAGTACAGTACATTCAGTCATGCTCACTATATATACAGTAGTAACGTGGCTATACGATTTGGTAGACAGGTGACGAAATAATGTATAAAGTGATAGCGCTATAATAAATTCAATAAAGTTTATTTGACATAAGTTTTGGCTATACTATGTTAGGGTTAGTTTAAAACAAAAACTCCTAATCCTAACAATTTCTTATTTATTGATTTTAAGTTGAATTTAATAAATACAAAATCAACTTATTCAGCAATAAGAGTTTTATGAAGTAAACAAACAAAATCAAAAGACGGCAATGCGGCTTAGAAAAAATATTTCGCTAGTATTTGTTTGCATTGTTTACAATTCAAGCCTGTTTTATAATAGATGACTTGCATGCAAAGAAACTTAAATAACATTCTCGATTTTTCGATCAGCTTCTCACACAGTGAAAATTAATTTGCGATTATCGGAGTTAAAAAAAGAGAAGTTTATTATATAGCTAATAATAACACTTTTTTTTAAAACCATAGCTTCTTCATGTACATTCATAAATAACTTTTGTAAAAAACACAATAATAAATTCAAATAAAACTTGTATTTTCATCTATTCATTATTGTTTTACATAATTAACTGAAACCAGTTTTTGCTTGCAAATATTATTTGTACAAAAAAACAGAAAAAAATTACAAAAAAATAATAACAAATAAAATCCTCGATGCAGTGTAAAATATAAAAAGCAGTTTAAAAATTTTGTTCTTTTCCTTTATTTCAAATTTAAATCAGTTTAAAAATCCAGTATTAATTTTTACATTGAAATTCAACTAGCAATATATATTCAATAATATTTGTTTCAGAATCATATAATTTTTCCAAACCATGAAATCCAATTTCTGTCTTTGTAAGATCTTCAGTTTTATTCTTACTTTTTTCGTTTGGTACAGTCTGTAACTTTCTTTGTACAAAAAAATTGCTTCAAGCCTTTTGGCAAATCAAAAACTTTTAGTGGTTTAAAAACGGATCGTACACTTTTCGATTTGTTCCAATTATCCATAGAAATTTAGGTTTTTCTTCTTGTATGTACGTAATTCGAAGAATTGGAAGTACACATATTCGATCTCTCTGCAGCAAAACAAAGATTTTAATTTTAAAATCGTATGTTTCTGTACATTTAAATAAAGGCATTTAAATTATTTTACCATTAAAAGTTTTAATAAAAATAATCTTACTTAAATTTTGTATGAATTACGCAAGACAATTCCTAAGTAAAATGATTTTTTTGCATTATCCATACAAATATGAGCTTAACATTATGAACAAATTAAATCGGTTGTCATTAACTGCATATTTACCTGCTCGATTACACGGTTGTCTTGTTGTTCAAGTTCTCGATGGCGATTTAAAAACTCTAGTGAAGCTGCAGCGATTTTCGAATTAAGGCACTCATCGTAGGAAAGCGGAGACAAGTACTTGGAAGTCGATATTCGTTCCGACAGTTTCTCACCACTGCACAAAGCCAAGTAAGTGTCTGGAAAGTTCTCGGTGCTTTCGGTGTACGCATCACTAATTTTTGCTTTCCTGCAAAAAAGTTTGATTTGCAAAATGTTCGACACAGAAAATTCGATTTTCATCAAGCATCTAGACCAGTGGTTTTCAAACTTTTTGCGCCCGCGGCGCACTTTGCTACCTTTCCAAATTTCGCGGTACACCTGTACCAGAGTGCAGATCTTTTTTGTTCTGCACTGAGTTTTCCACGTTTTTCTTTACCTGATTCATTATAGTGTATTACATAAAGGCCTCGAATTTTTACATAACTTTCTATAAATAAAGTGAAAACTTTCTTTTATTATTCTTTACTAGATTTTGTACTGTTTGTTTTCATATAAAGTATTTAGGTTTTGCATATCGTGTACCAGGCATATCAAACTCGCCCGGCTATGTGGCCGCATCGGTGAAATTTTAGCCTGAAATTTTGCCGCTGGCCGCAATCTGGTTATAAAAGAAATTGAAGGCCAATAAAAAAAAGTTTTCACTTAAATTGTTTGGCTGATCCAGGTTATTCTTTTAAATTTTACGTTGAAATCAAGGAGAGGACCAAAGAAGAAGTCTTCACTTAATTGGTTGGTTAATTTCGGTTAGACAATCAAATTCTTGCTAATAAACCTTGAAACCTTAATTATTTAAATTTTGTTCTGAATTTATCATTAATTTGATTTCGTATTGAGTATCTGATCGAAAATTCGTTGAAAGACTTCGCGGGCCGCGAGTTTGAAATGCCTGGTGTGCCGAAACAAGCCTGAAAGACAACTGATCGCCAAAACTTTACGTAATGGGAATTACATTTAAAGTTTTTAAGCTTTTTGGTCGCAGCCCATAATAAAACATACTTTTCCTCTGTTATAGAGTGTGTTTACGTTGCCGTTGCGGAGCATGGATTAATGTATTTTTAAAAGTTTCGCGGCACACTTAGAAATCTCTCACGGCACAGTAGCGTGCCGCGGCGCAGAGTTTGAGAAACACTGATCTAGACCAAGGATGTCCAACCTGTGGCCCACTCAAGGTTTTTATGCGGCCCACTGCTCACTCCAATATTTTAGTTATATTTTTAAACCTGTATCGCAATCAAACTGTGTTCCGCAGCTTGCTTTATTTTTAAGAAAACATTACATTTTTTAAGACAAAAATCGTAAAATCAGAGTCTGATTCAAAGCAAAGACTGTTTTAGAGAACACTACATTTTTGAGACAAAAATTGTGAAATCAGAGTCTGATTAAAAAATAAAGATGTTTTTGCGGCCCGCCGACTTTAGATAAATGTACAATTTGGCCCATTATGAAAAAATATTGGACATTCCTGATCAAGACCAATGATTTTTCAACTATGTGCTGCTGTATAGTGGTGTGCCGCAAGATATTTCCAAATGCGCCACGAAACATTTTAAAAAATATTAATCTAGCGCTCCGCAATGGCAATGTAATCACATTCTTTAAAAGAGAAAATTTTTTTTTTTTAAGGCAGCGACCAAAAAGCTCAAAAAGTTTAATGTAATTTCAATTGCGTAAGTTTTCGGTGATCAGTTTTTTTTCGTTTCCTACACGATATGCAAAACTTGGATACTTGACATAAAAACATATTGTTCAAAATCTAGTGAAGACCAATAAAAAAGTAAGTCTAATTATATTTACAAGTTACATTAATATTCGAGGCTTTTATGTAATACGCTAATGATGCCTCAGGTAAAGAAAAGCGTTGAAAATTTAGTGAAGACTAAAAAATGATCTGCATTCTGTTCCAAGTGTGCCGTGCATAGCCGTACCTGCGGAGGGCAGGAGGCAATTACCCCCAAGTTTCCAAATTTGGAAAAAATCATAATTTTCCGGGCAGTGACAAGGATATATTTTGGAAAAACCAGAAGTTTTTGGGCAGTGATAAGAAAAATTTAGGCAAAATCAGCAATTTTAGGACAGAAATTTTTTTGATCATTGTGCCAAATACAGAAATATCAAAAAATAATTTGAGCCAAATGCAGAAAAAGTTAACAAATTTGGTTGAAGATCTTTTATTTTTTATAGAGAACATCCTAGTTTTGGTCGAAAATTATGAAATCTGAGAGAAATTCTTTTTTCAGAAATGAGAGATTTTTTCTTTTTTTTTTGGTTTTCATCCTAGAAACTCAGACAATTTTTTTATCATATTTGTAAAGCACTAGAAAATCGTCATTCGATAAAATGTCACAAAATTCGGGCAAAACTTTATCGCCTCTCCAACTTTTTTTGGCTAGTACGGCTGTGGTACTGCGGATGCAAAAAGTTGGAAAACACTGATTCAGACTATGTGTTTGTAAAAATAGAATCTTTAACCTTAACTTGCTTTACCTGTCTCCCGTGATAACGGCTGCTTGTGTTTTGTTCAAATCTTTGTCTAAAATTACAAAAATTTTACAATTTACATGCGTTCACAATAAAAATAATTCGTAAATCTGAAAACTTTAAGTTACTTACTGTGGGGTTCAGTTGTTGTTTCAAAGGTGGTTTTGAGTTGATACTATTAAAAATAAGAGTAAAATGTTTTTGTCAAATATTTTTAAAAACCGTAGCGTAAAACCAATGTTTATTGCTTGGTTTAATTTGATATTACAGATACTTACTCGGAGCATCGAAGACAATTTAATATCCACCAATTTATCGCATTCAAAACTCCGTTGTTGATCTTCAAAAATTGCTTTTCTTATTTCATTTTTACTTATAGGTAATGATCTGGCAACAGTGAGGAGTAGTTAGCCAGCATTCATTTCAAAAAAATTGAATAAAAGTATTTTTAAGCATAATTTATTGCTTTTTGATAGTTTATAAAAAAACAAATTTTCGGCTTACAATTCAGTGGTTGTTTTCTTTTTGTTTTTTTCCATATTGCTTTGAAATTTCGCGGCAACAAGCAAATCACAGCTGAAAGAACAATTGCTGTTTAAGTCAAATTTAGAATCAATGAGCAGGAGTTAGTTATACTCGGCACAACTATCTCGACATAACTCGGAGTAGCTTGGGAGTCGTTCGCGATATCCGGAAGTTGCTAGTTTCGATTTTAATTTTCTCAACTTTATCATTAAAAATCTTTTCTTCTTTACAAAATTACTTTGATAAAAATAATAAAAACGTTTTTAAGCTAATGTTTTTCTTCAAAAATAAAGCATTACTTCAATTAATGTATAAGATTTCTAAACTCTGCTCTATTATGCTCCTTCAAATTTTCTGTTTTTTTTAGACAAAGAAGATGTAGTTCTGCTTTATAAAAAAAATTTATTTGTTCCGCTTGTAAATTTTAAATATGTGCTGTACGGATTGTGTAATAGACAGGTCCGTAGGATTGTTAATGACAGGATTTATAGTCTTTAGAGGGGAAGCCTCGGAAAAAAACTAAAAAGAATTTAACCCTATGCCACAAAGCTATTTCGTATTTTGCTATTTATAAATTTACAAAAACTAATATCATACATGCAATAACTGCTTAAAATGAATAAAAGAAAAGTCTTTGCATTGACTTTCAGCAATCGAAACAGATTTTTGTTTTGTTTTGTTCCTATTTGATTTATAAATGAGTAAACCTTGAAGGGTAAAAATCAATAGCATTAAAAGATTTTTAAAGAAAGAACCGCAAAAAACGTGGATTTGACAAAATACTAACATGGTGCTTAATATAAACGCATCCTGTTGCTAAAGCATCATTAAATAAAAATTACATAATTATTAGTTTTAACTTTTTGTAGTGGTTAGAATTAATTAGGGGTAAATACCGATAAAAATCCAGGATTTGCATAAGTAAAGAGATTGTACTTGATTATACCATCTCGGGATTTCAAATAATATTATATTTTTTTAAAATTAAAATGAAATAGTTGCTGTAGTTGCGCATTACTATCGGAGGCACATTTCTGTGTGTCTTGATGCCGGTTGCAAGCTCGGATAAACGGGGAGGGTTGCGGCAGGAAGGGCATCCGGCGTAAAACTTTTTTGCCAGATTATACAAATGCGTATTGTTGATAAATCCATACCGGATCGGTCGCGGCCCGGGTTACCAACGACTGCCTCAGGTATCGCACAGCAGGGCACCTATGGAAATTATACTACTGCTAAACATAGTGAAAATGAGAGCAGAAAGAGAGGAGGAAGGTGAATGAAGAGGCAGCGGGAAGTATGGAAAGAAGACGTGCACTCATAAGGATGGGTACCTTAAATATTGGAACAATGATTGGAAGGGGAAGAAGATGGCAGATATGATAGAGCGAAGAAATGTAGACATATTGTGCCTACGAAAACAAAGTGTAAAGGGAGTAAAGCAAGGAACATTGGAGGTGGATGCAAACTATTTTACAACGCAGCTAATGGAAGAAAAAATGGGACAAGGATATTGGTGAAGGAGAAGCTGGTTGAAAGTGTCCTGGAGGTGAAGAGGGTGTCAGACAGACTAATGGCCATGAAGCTGGAAGTAAAAAGGTATATCCTAAATATAATAAGCGCATATGCTCCACACGTTAACAACAGCATGGAGGATCAAAATAATTTTTGGGAAGACCCGGATGGATTGGTAGAAAGTACATGTATATCAAAAGAGGAAAAAATAGTTTTTGGTGCAGACCTAAATGGACGTGTGGGCGAAGGAAACATAGGAGATGAGGAAATAATGGCGAGGTACGGTGCTGGAACAAGAACTAAGGAAAGATCAATGGTTGTGGATTTTGGGAAAAGAATAGATTTGGCAATTGTCAAATCTTATTTCAAGAAGAAAGATGAACACAAGGTGATGTATAAAAATGGCGGAAAAAGTACCCAAGTAGATTATGTGATGTGCAGAAGCAGGAACTTGAAGGAAATGTGCGATTGTAAGGTAATATTGAATGAGTGTGTTGCAAAACAGCATCGTATGGTGGTATGCAAAATGGCTCTCATGGTGAAAAAGAAAAAAGCAGAGAAAGTTAAGCCAAAGATACAATGGTGGAAACTGAAAGAGACAAGCTGTCAAGAAGCATTTAGACAAGAGATGACCAGAATTCTGGGAGGCAAGGATGGGTTACCTGATGAGTGGGACAAAACAGCAGAAATGCTAAGAAAAACAGCTGAAACTGTACGGGAAGTGACATTTGGGAAACCAAAAGGAGACAGGGAGATATGGTGGTGGAATGAGGAAGTTCAGGAGAGCATAAAAGATAAAAAAGAGGCAAAGAAAGCATGGGACAAAATAAGAGATGAAAATACTAAAAAGATCTACAAAGAAAAGAAGAGTAAGGCAAAGAAGGCAGTTGCAATGGCGAAGGGACGTGCGTATGATAATTTGTATGAAAGATTGGAAACAAAAGAACGTGAAAAGAAGTTGTACAGATTGGCTAGGCACAGAGACAGAGCAGAAAAAGATGTACAGCACGTGATGGTTATAAAGGATGAAAACGGTAATGTTTCATGATTTTCATGTATATTCGGAGGCAGTGTTAAAGAGATGGAAGGAGTACTTTGAGAAACTGATGAACGAGGAAAATAACAGAGAGCCTAGGACAGAGGAACTAGAAGTGGTTAACGAAGAGGTCAATTATGTCATTAGAGAAGAAGTAAAGAATGCAACGAGAAAGATGAAAAAAGGTAAAGCTGCCGGACCAGATGAGTTGCAAATAGAAGTTTGGAAGTGCATGGGAGAGATGGGGATAAAGTTTTTGACCAGACTGTTCAACAGACTATTAATGGGTGCACGGATGCCAAAAGAACGGAGAAGGAGTGTGCTTATCCCAATCTATAAAAACAAAGGGGACGCACAGTGCTGTGGAAACTACAGAGGAATAAAGCTAATGAGCCACACAATGAAGGTATGGGAAAGAATTATTGAAACCAGGTTAAGGGATAGTGTGGAAATCAACAAACAGAAATATGGATTTATGCCAGGAAAGGGAACCACCAATGCCATGTTTGCTTTAAGAATGTTGATGGAAAAGTACAGGGAAGGTCAAAAACAGCTACATTGTGTATTCGTGGACCTAGAGAAAGCTTATGGCAGGGTTCCACGGGAAGAGCTGTGGTACTGTATGAGAAAATCCGGAATAGTAGAAAAGTATGTGCAACTAGTGCAAGATATGTGTGATGGAAGCGAAGCAGTAGGAAAGGTGAGGTGTGCAGTAGGAACTACAGAAAGTTTCAAGGTCAAGATTGGACTGCACCAGGGATCAGCGTTAAGTCCATTCCTGTTTGCAGCGATAATGGACAGGCTAACGGATGAAGTAAGCAGAGAACCACCATGGATGATGCTGTTAGCTGATGATATTGTGATTTTCTAAGAGACCAGGGAAGACGTGGAGTGGAGACTAGAATGCTGGAAATATGCATTGGAAAGAAGAGGGATGAAAGTAAATAGGTCAAAGACCGAATATCTGTGTATAAATGGAGGAAATGACAACGAAACAGTAAAGATGGAGGATACAAAAGTGCCAAGAGTAAAGGAATTTAAGTATTTGGGATCAACGGTGCAATAAAGTGGTAGTTGTGAGAGGGAGGTAAAGAAGAGTGTGCAGGCAAAATGGAGCGGATGGAGAAAAGTATCGGGACTACTCTGCGACAGAAGGTTACCAGCTAGAGTAAAAGGAAAAGTGTACAGCTCAGTGGTAAGACCAACAATGGTGTATGGACTTGAGACGGTGGCGGTCACAAAGAAACAAGTGAAAGAGATGGAAGTCGCACAGATGAAAATGTTGAGGTTTGCTATGGGAGTGACGAGAAAAGACAAGATTAGAAACGAGTACATCAGGGGTACAGTTAAGGTAGATCGGTTAGGAATAAAGATGAGAGAGGGCAGACTGAGGTGGTATGGACATGTCATGAGGAGAGACAAAGAGTATGTAGGAAGAAAGATGATGGAAATGGAGTTACCAGGAAAAAGGAAAAGAGGGAGACCAAAGAAAAGATTTTTAGATGTTGTGAAAGAAAATATTGGGGAAAGTTGGTGCGGAGGAGACAGACGTTGAAGACAGGACGGTTTGAAGGCAGATAATACGCTGTGGCTACTCCTGATTGAAGGGAAAGGCCGAAAGAAGAAGAAGAAGAAGAAGAAGTTGCTGTAGTTGCGCACACCATACGTTTATGTCGCTTTTAATGACGCAGTTCCTGTTTGAAAAAATCTTGAATTTCATCAAAATCAAATTATTTCTGATATCAATTTTCTGAACATTTTGCAATGTTTATCACGCAAAGATTTTTTTAATAGATGCTTATATCTCAGGTTTTTAAAATTTGTATCCAATTTCAGCAACAAAAATTATCATTGCAATTGTCCTTGGGCTTCACGAAATTTTTGAATCTGACATAAAAGTTAATAGAATAAGTTAGAAATCACTGTTGCACGAGTAACCATTTAGAATTTTCTAAACGAATTAGATTCCAGTTTGGTTGCAGTTCAAGCAAATTCTTTCACTGAGAGAGCTGTAGCGTGTTATATGCAAACCTATGTGAAAGACTGTTTTACAATAATCATTGAATAAATTATCGACAATGATCAAAAAACGTTCAGAAAAAGTTCTTTTGACGGAAAAAACAAGTTTTTAACATTTGTTTAAGTCAAGTAAGAGTAAACTGTGAGAATTCTATTTGAAAATTAAATGAATCCATCATTTTTTTTAGATGTGCTGAGAATAGAAATAAAAACATGCCCTCAATTTAAGCAGCTTTCAATTGATTATATTAAACATGTTGAAAAGTATTTTTAACACAAAATTTTTGCAAAAAGAGTTTTTTTTATCAGTGATGGAGGTCTCGAGACTGGTCTCGGTCTCGAGACCGGTCTCAAGACCGAGTTTCAGGGTCTCGGTCTCGGTCTCGGCCTTTTGCTGGCGGTCTCGGTCTTGGTCTCGTAATGACTTGGTCTCGGTCTGGTACTTCTTAAATTAGTCTCGAGACCGGATATTTTTTGATATTTTTGTTATTTGATGTGGTTATGTTGATTTACTGATTTCTTCACCATAAACAATTTCCCTTGCAAAATGAAATTGAAAGCCTTTTATTGCCTCGTAAAATTTTTGAATAAACATAGTCAATAAATGGTTTAGTTCAGTGGTTCTTAACCGGGGAGGCACGCCTCCCCTGGGGGGCGTACGTAAATTTTCAAGGAGGCGCGATTGTTAACATGTTTTACAACACATTCTATATTAATTTTGATAATCAAAATGACAGGAAACTTGACCTCAGCAAGAATCAAATTGAACAACGGAATACAGCAAGCTTTTTTTAATTGGATTTTGCACTCGCAAACGGTAACTGTGAGTCTCAATTAAAGCACAAATAAAAACTCATTTATCTTATTTAAAAAAAAAAATTAATCAAATAAAATTCTCCTACAGATGAAAAGCAAGAAACACATTACAGCGCGAAATAGGCGATATTTTTGATGAAGCACAAGAACAGTTTTTCGAGTTAAAATTTAACTCAGCAGCCAAGGACAAATTTAAAGTGCTGGACCTTGAGGCGTTTTGGGCCAAATACCTTCCCATTTACCATCTTATTTCTGTGAGTCACCGACGATTTCCTGCGAGTCAGGGAGTCAGGAGGATAAAAATAAAGATACATAATAAGATCAAGAATAAATAAATAATTTTAATTGTTTTTTAAGTAAATATTTGAAAGTGGCTCTTTTTTATGTTGCTTGAGGCCTTCCTTTTGTAAAAAACATTACGAATTATAGTGATTGTGTTTTCGGCTCTCAACCGCTCCCATAACAAATTTCTCCAAACGCCATTGTATGAATCTAATTGCTTAAAACAAATTGCCAAATTGCTAATAAGACGAAGTAGAAAAGAAGAAAATAACTAAAAACTACTTTGATTAACCTACACAAAGACGAACATAAAATAAGCATAGGTTTTTTTGTTTTTTTTATCTCTATATTTATCCTCCTGACTCGCAGGAAAGCGACGGAGGCGCTATACATAGGGTACGCAATTACCCCTACCTGCTTCCGGAGATGCCAAGATATTGCTGTCCGTTAGTAATTTAGTTGAGATATTACTGTAATTTAGAACTGCTTGTCAAGACCACCAAGCAGGGGAAAGTGCCGTAAAGTGTTTTTTCCAAGGACACAACAGAATGGCGCAAGTGGGTTTTAAACCGAGACCATATTGATCATCAGTACGGTGCTTTAACCACTCGACCACGCTGCCGACCACACTGGGTAATACAAAAAGAAAAGCCAGCGAGTTGTTAAGCAGCTTTTACTGGTTTGTATAATTTGTCCTTATTTCTAATCTTTTTTAGGAGATTAATTAGACTAAATCTATTGAATGTAAATCAAACAAAGCCAACAAATACAACGCACCAACACAGATAACCAAGCTAATCAAATATTTGAATGAAGTTTTGGTTCTAGGTCTATTCTATTGCGGTAAGTTTCACCACGACGCAATTCACCGCGGCAAATTCCACCGCTCTAGTTTATATTTTATCACTGTATATCCCACTACAACATCACATCATTTTGACTTTCTTTTGTAGATTGCTGTTCATTTTATTTGTAGATTGTTGTTGATTTATTAAGCTATTAGCTGCCAAGATAGAGTACGGTAGTTGACAAGCACATTTATTTCCATAACTGTACTAACCCTAACTCTTAATTCTAACTGTAACCCTAACACCTAACCCTCTAAACATGACTCTAAACATAACAAATTTCCGTGGTAGAATATACTGTGTTAAAATTTAACTATGATGGAATATACCGAGGTGGAATTTACCGGTCACCCGAGTTTCAACCATTTTCGTGATTAGCGTGCCTTCAGCATTTTTGGGTTTTGAAAAAAATTTTTAATGATTTTTTCTTAAAGCTTTTTTGATTGCTGTTTTCAACATTGTTTACCGCCGTGCCTTGTATATTTTGGCTTTCTTTTGCTCTAGTTGAAAGGGTTTTTAAAGCTGACTGTTTAATGATGCAATTAAACTTGAGCATAGCTCTTTTCAACATGATCGAGATGCTTGTTCAATTAAAAAGTAATCTTAGATTGCTGTTTAAAAAATAGAAATTTATGGTTTTTGAAATAATTAAACCGATTATATTTTCGTAAAATTTTTCGGTCTCGATCTCGGTCTCGCAAAAATTTCGGGTCTCGGTCTTGTTCTCAACGTTTGTGGTCTCGACTACGTCACTGTTTTCTACACATTAAAAACTGCACGTTTTCGAAGCGCGCTTTTAGACACTTGATTAATGATTTATTTACATGGATCAAATACATGAATATATTCATTATGCACGTTAAAGTTTTCAACTACCTGGCAATATTAACCTGTTTTTAAATATATAATTTTTAATGACTACCTTTAACCAAAAATACCTTAAAAATACAACTACTGTATTTCTGAAGGTTTATAAATAATCTTTGTTTTGAATTAAAGTAGCCTTTTAGAAATTTATTCAATCTAAATGTTAAAATGTAAAATTCTAAAATTTCACCATTTTAAAATGACTAATTGTATTGCTAAAACCATTAACTTTTTCGATTTTGATAGTCTTTAAAAAAACTGTTTTCTTTAGAATTTTTTGGCCAACATTTGTCAGAAGAAATTGTTGGCAATATGACGAACTGAAAAAAACGTGGTTTATATGGGTTTGAAAAACATTACAAGTAATCGGAAAATTTTTTGAAATCCTCCAAACAGGAACAGTTGTCATTCTAACAATCTTGAATGTAAATCTGTGACAAAAATAACAAAAACGGCTTTTTTTCTTGCAACAATTACACAGCAATTTTTTATAATGTTTAATTGAGGTTTTTTCCTTAATTGCTTTGGGCTCAATTGCTCAACTATTATAAATTGCTTTGCAAGCCTTCGTCGATTCTCAAGTATTGAATTGTAATATTATTATCGATTCATACCACGACCACGTATAACAGCATAAATACATTCATCCTAACATAAAATTACTAACAAAATATAACAAAAAAAAAAAAAAAAAAAAGAAACCATAATGAACGTTTTTGGCTTGCGTCAGCCATCTTCAGATGAATAAAATGATTTGAAGAAATAAGTACTGCAACTTAAACAGAAACGAAGTCAATGAATTACGCAATTGTTCAACAAATCTTTTTTCTCGCACGCGTTTTTTCATAAAGCAAATTAATTTAAATTTAAAATCCAACCGCCAAAATGACAACAACAACGCCGATACACCGAGCAAATCCAACTGACACAAAATAATAATCTAAAATATATTTAATAAAAATGATGATCCATTTGCAAGCAATTGTCAGTTGAGTTTGGGGTTATGCTTTTTCATCAATAATGCTTCATGAATTTTGGTTTCAAAATTGGAATTACATTTTTTAATTATTTTAAACGAATTTACGTTGAATTTAGTATTGAAGCAAATATCACACGACATGATATGTTCCTTGACGGAGCTCTCAGTCTTCAACTGGAAACCTAAGTGTTCACACACCCTAGTGCTCAAATGACCGGTTGACATATCGATATACGTCAGGTTCGAATCACACGAACACGAAAACTGATGAACAATGTTTGAACATAGTGCGGGGGGAACACGAGTCTTCAATTGAAAATAATGTGAAACTTTAAACGTTTTATATATAGGATTTATTTTCAAAGTTATTTTAACTTATAAATATTCTGTCGCAAGTACGTCTCTCTCTAAATGAGTTTTTTAAAGTCTATCTGGTGGTGTCGTTAAACTTTTAAAAGCTATATCTTTACTTTGTACTGTATATCTTTAAACTCATAAACATCTTTAAACTTTCAAAAGCTACATCAAATTACTATGTAAATTATGATTTCAGTAGAGCATTGAATAGTACTATAATATTATGTTTAGCATAATTATGACAAAGTTTAATGCAATCTTATTATATTACAAAATAAGTTAAAAGCTGGGTAAACTTTGTTTAATTGATTAAAAAAAGCCAAATTTAAATTTGGGGTGATGCAAATCGTGTTTATAGAAATAAAGAAATCTTTTTTGTAGCATATAAGAAATGTTAATAATAAATTAAAACAAATAAACTGCAATACTGGCATGTTGCATTTGGCAAAGCATCTTAGCACCGTTGAGCAAATGTTTACAATCTGCAAAAAAAGGAGTTAATAATTCAGTTATTAATCTTGTAGTAACAGTTTAACACCTATTTCTGTGTAAGAAAGTAAAAAAATAAAGGCTTTTCCAAAAAAAGAGTTCGTAAATGCATTAAAATTACATCACCAGTTATACTTGTTAACTTTTTTCACATTGCAATTGCATATTACATGTAAGCTATAATGCAACATACTTTAATAACCTTACCAGATTTAATTTTGAAAATCTCCTTAGCTGCAATGGTTAGTTTGGCAGCACTATTTAAAATCAAACAAATTGATTAAAAATTGATCTTAACTAGACTTATTATTGGTTTAATTTACTTGTATCTAATTTTTGTGATTTCTTTTAGAATTGTAATTTTTAATGCTAGTTGACTAAGCCTTAAATTGAATGTAATTATTGAATATAGCAGTTTAATAAAAGTTAATTGTAAGAATTTCATGTACGAGTATTGTTATAGCAGTAAAAATTAGCTTGGCTTGACAACAACTATTGCTTTTCCCACAAATAAAAATCAAAGGTTTTGGAAAGATTTTATAGTTAAAAAAACTAAGTAATATGTACCAACATACTTCAATCGTTAGTTTTTAAAATTCTAAGCAAAAAAAAACTTAAAAAAAAACTTAAGAAAAAAACTTGGTAGTGAACAAAATTAATGTGTTTGTCAAAAAAAAAGATATTATTATCTCTATTTATCTTTTTAACTTGCATGAAAACATTGGGAGACATTATACGAAGAGTAACTATCTTGTAATTATCTTTACCTGCTTTTGAAGATCCAAGATATTGGTGTTGGATTAAAATTTTTCATCCGTGTTTTAATTTTGGAGATATTACTGAAATTTAAGGCTGCTTGATGGGATGGAACCTGAAATAAAAAGGGCTTACTTTGATGGCTATAACACTGAGTATCGCTTGATCAAACATCTTTTTAAAAGGAGGAAGAAAAATCTAAAAATTTTCTATTTAAACTTGTGATATTGCAGTGCGGTGCAAACATTTGGTAACAATTTTGCGGTGCAGCGCGATGCAGGGTTGCAAATAAAAAATACTTGTGGGCTGCGGACACAAAATTTTGTATCCGCAACATCATTAGTTATCGACACCGATGATCCACCAAAATCGCGAACAACTCCCAAACTATTCCGAGTCAATCCGAGATCGTCGGACAGGATCTTGACTTCTGATTACAAATTCCATTTGAACAGCGATTGCTGTTCTTGCTGTAATTTGCCTGTTGCCGCAACTAATTCTAACTCGACATATGACAAAAATGAAAACAAATTTCAAAATAAAAAAACAAGAAAATTGATAAAATCAAAAAAAATTATAAGTCGGTAAAAAATATCTTTTCATGAACTGTCACATTTTACTAAAGTTTTTAAAATGATTAAAAATAAGAAAATGTAAAATAAAATATCTCGCTAATTTTAATACCATTGTTTTGTTCCCTGATTACCATCCCTAACCGAAGATGAAATAAGAAAAGCAGTTTCTGAACACCGAGGAAAGAATTTTAAATGTGTGAATTGTTGGATATTCAAATGTCTTTGATGCTCAAGATGATAGTCTAAAATATCAAATTAAATGAAAATTATTAGCTCATTTGATAAAGTAATAAATTTGGAATGATTGTGATTGGTCTAACCTTCAATGCTGTCATATAAGATACACAAAAAAATTAATAAGCAATAAAGAAATCTCTTCAGGTTTTACAGTATTTAAAAATACCCCACAAAATAATAATCAACAATAATTTTTCAGTATCAATTTAAAACAACATTTTAGAAAACCACAACAACCACAGTGACAGAACCGTATAACGGTGGGTATCTTAAAATTCTCAAAAATTTACATTAACAATATATTCAAATCTCCAAGAAATTACAAAAAATGTTTCGTTTTTATTTTTAGGCCAAGATTTAAACGAAACGTATGGAACGGTCAACACATGCGACTGGTAAATGATGTTTTTTTAATTGTATCTTTTATTAGAATAAACTCGTAGCGGCAAAACTAATTCGCATTTCTCCGTATTCTTATCTACGTAACAAACTAAAAAAAGACATTTAAACAGAAAAAAACAAAATCTTTCTCGTATTTCAGCTGTTCTGGAAAAGGCTATACATATTGTAAGGAGTGAAAATATTCCATGAATATTGGAGTGTGAAAACTGCTCCGGCTACGGAGAAGAATGTGAAGACTACGGCGGAAACGGCGTTGGTGCGTAAGTAAAAAAGCTAAAATAGTTTTAAGTCTTTTTGCTCATAAAATTTGAACGTTTAGAGGGCTGGACAAATTAAAGATTTTTTTAAGATGTGGGGAATGTGACGGCGAAATGACGTTTCCATGTGAGGAATGTGATGAAAAAGGAAAAATTTGTTGTTTTGCAGTAAAGAAAACAAAAAAGTAAATTTAACATTACATTTAACTAAAAGTTGTTTTTATTTGTATAAAGTGTTTTTACTTGATTTTGAATTAAAAAAACATTGTTGAGAACTGTATATCTTATTAATTTTGAAAAAATTTTTTGTTGAGTAAAGACTTTTAGATTTTTCATTTTAAACTACGAGTACTCGTGCCTCAAACACATATTTTATTTTGCAAAAATCGGCTGTAACTAAATCAATTTTATTGTTTGCCAGACTTTACGAAATAAAATATATTTTTAGCATGTTTTTTAAGTATTTATTATAAAATTTTAATTCACTTTGTTTAACTAAAGCACTCTGCATTATATCAGACTATTAAGGTAATATTGAGGTTATTAATGAGATTTCAAACTCGCATCATCATCATAAGTTAAAGTTGAAGATTGCATTTTTACGAAAAAACATTCCAGTCACTTTGTAAAAAGTGAATTTTGTCATGTAATTTACAACTCAAACTTTTTCGCAGAGAAACTAAATCAATGATGCGTATGCTGAAACATTGAAAACTTTTCCGGCGCTTTTCCGTCTTTGTGCACGGGCGAGCAACTGTCGGAACGAATATCGAGTTCTGAGTACTTGTCTCCACTTTCCCACAATGAGTGCCAAAATTCGAAAATGGTTCAAGCATCCCGCGATTTTTTGAGTTCCTACCAAAAACATGAACGATCAAACTGCCTTTTAGTCGAGCAGATAATATACAATTAATGACAACCGATTAGTTTGGCTCAATACTATCCAGCTTATACTGTACAATTCCATCAATAATGCGACGAAAATTATTTTAACCACGAATTGCTTTTTTCAGAATAGTTTTCAAAAACCAAGCGTTTCACTTCTTACAATACTTAGACAGATGTTCTTAAAGGATTACATGGTAAATTAGCTATTTTCAGTGGTTGCACAGAAGCATAATTTGTTATTAAAATAACTTTTGCTTTGTTGCAGAAAGACCGAATTTGTGCTATTCCCATCTTTAAGATTACTTATACACGAAAAAAAGAAACCAAATATTTATGGATAGGTGGAACAAACAAAAAAGTCTATGATCCATTTTGTAAACCATCGAAATGTTGCATTTGCTGATATATCCTAAAGTATTATTTTGGTCTTCAACAGCTGTTCCATGGTCGACTCTGCATTGTCAGAAACGACAGTTGATTGGTTTAGTAAACCTTGTTGATATTTGAATTGATACATAGAAGTTTAATATAGAGAGGTGTACAGCGTAGTACCTGAATAATTTTACTTTTACAAAGTTAAAATTGCCCATACTCTTTGTGTTTTGTTTTTAAATTTTTATGTATTGTTATTTTATATTTACTTTAATTGAAAAATTGACTTTAACATAAACCAGTCTTTTTGAAAAAATTTGAAAATTATTTTTATATATCTTTTAATTTTATATTTGTTTTTTGTTTTAATAAATTTAGTATGGTGCTATTTGTTGCCACTTCAAGGCTAATACTGTTGGCCTAAATGCAAAGATATTGCATATGAGCAATTAAATTGTTTCAAGAAACGCATATTTCGTTTAACACCAGTTGAATCTGCAAAATAATATAATTCATCTTAAACTGGCTTACATCGAAGTAAAGAAATGGTTTCAGAAGTAAAGAAATGGTTTTTTGATTTGTTCCACATTTCATGAGCCAACACCAAAAGTTTTTATTCAAGTTTTGGACTTTTTGCTGTGTAAACTGCTTTCAACTTCTTAAGTTATTTGGGATAATTATAATTTTCTCAATCTGTGTTAAGTGTTTATGAGAATGATTATAAGTTTGATAGAAGTTTGTTTCAACTGCAAAGTTGCACATAAAAAATTTAACATGCATTTTTGTAAAAGAGTAAAAATGCTATGTCATTTAAATCATTCGTACAAAAAAAAAACAGTAAAAACATAAAGTGCTCTATAAGCTTGTTTATAAAGCACATAATTGATTCATAGAAACCATAACAGCTATATGTGTGTGTGTTTTTTACGATGTGCTTTGTCGATTTAGTTGGTATGTGATATGTGCTTGTGATTTGAAACGATTGTGCAATACTATCAAACGAATTTAAATAAAAAAAATTCAAACCAAATATTACTGCGTATTTTTAAAAATCTTTACTTTTTAAAAAATATTATGAAAAGGTTTATTTGTTTTACTACGGTAGTAGCGGAGATTTAAAAAATAAAACTAAATTATTCAAGCCATAAACAAATCGATCCAAAAGTCACTAAACAAATTCAAAAACGAAAACGCGATACTTTACTTTCAATCGACTCAACAAAAATTAAAAACAAAAAAAAGTTGAAATAACCCGAGACAATCGAGTTAGGAATTCGTTCCAAGCACTCCGACAACGGACGAGGTACTAACGGAATCTCGAAAAACAAACAGTTTTTGGCTAATTTTTTATAACGTCTATACTGTGTTCGATGCTGTACACACGTATATATTGTACACTAATAGATATATTGCACAATACAAATCTTCCATCTTGGGTGCTTTATTCAGTGCTTAATTCTGTATGAACTTCAGCATAATATAAATATGAGTAAATGCTGTTAGATGTTTTTAACGATGCTTTTTTCACCTTGCAAGAAAAATGCTCAGAGATTACTTCTGTTCAAGTTTTTACAGTTCCTAAAATAGGTATTAGAACTGTAAAGCGTAAGTACAATAAACAATAAAGAAATTTAAATTTCTTTTAAGTCTGGAATGCAATCTCAATCAGTGTGAAACAAAACTGAGGCAAAGACAGGATTTAATCATAGTTTTATAAAGTCTTTGTAATTTGTAAGCTTTTTGAAATTTTTTTCAATTCTGTATATATGTACGAGATTTACGTGTGTTAAAAGGGCTTCTTGTAGACGTGATGATAGATTAATTCTTTTTACTCAAAAATTGTTATTTTGTATCATAAACCCGAAATGATTAAATCTTTTACTCGGCGGTTCTCAAGTGGTGCTTCATTTCAATGCTACGAGGACGTCATTAGGGCTGGTGTAACCGCTATGAAGTCTAAAACCCTTTCTTTTTAATGTTTTGCTCTTTACCTGGAATCATACTAAAGTTTGTCGCACTAAACCAGTAATTGAAACCTAAAAACAAAAAAAAGGCTTTCTTTTTATATTGAGGTTAATTATTAAAAATTTTATCGGAAGGAGTCGTTCTTATATATACTTTAAACTTTAGTGCGTCGAAAATTCATACAAATTGGGAACCCCTGCTTAAACAAATTTTTTTGTTCCTTTATCTTTACAAATATAGATTTCAATCTTTGGAACTGTTTTTTTTATTTGTGACTAACATGCCATTTCCATGCAACTTGCAAGTCAATAAACAACATTAATCGAGCCAACTCGTATTATAACCTAATTTTAAAAGCAATTTTTTCTCCTTTTAAATGACGAAATAATTAACTTTCCAAACTATAAAAAGTCTAACCAGTATTGAACATATATCGATAAAACTAGGGAATAATTGGTTTCAGGTAAGCAAAAAGTGAGGATTGGTTATTCAAACCATGCGTCGCCCAAATATGTCAAAAAATTTAACAACATGAAATTTTGTTAAAACCGAAAAACCCCATTTGAAATTTGGTTAGATATTTTAATGTACAGGAGCTATATGAAATAACGGGTGAATAACAAGAAAAAAGGTGATGCAAGTTTGTCAACTTTTTGAATTTTTTAAATTAAAGACCCTATGTGAAAGTGCTCAGCTAACTGTTGAATAGACGTGCGTATTTCAATTTTGTAAAACGAATTTTAAAAAACAAAAAATTTTAAAATTTCGCTACTTTTGGGCTAAAGAATTTAACTTTCAGCGACTATGTGACAAACTAAATTTGTTTTCTTGTTTTTGGGACTCTTCATTCGAAGTCGCAAAGATACGCTTTACAGATTTTCCGTGTATCGCAGTTGGAAAATGTGTATTTGGTTCACTAAATCAATTAATCTGCAAACTGTAAAATAAACTAAATGTTTTTTTGGTTTTTGATTTCAAAGCCAATAACTTGCCCATACTATGAACAAAAACTATCTGTTCCTACAATTGTATAACGAAAAACACAAATGCAATTTATCGACGGAATAATTCTATCAGAAAAACTGCAAATTTACTTTTATAGACTTTGACACTGGTGATCATCAGGTGACAGTGCACCTAGAGTTTTTGAGTATTTTAAAATATTTCATATAATATCGCACAGTTTAACACTATATGCTGTATAACACGAAAACTACTTCGAAGGAATTTATTTTTTCATTGCATTAGTAAACTGAACAAAAATTAAAATATCAAAGTAAACCGGAAAGTTTCCAATTATTAACGTAATGGGAATTTTAAGTTTTGATTACTTTTAAATAAAAATCGGTGCTGGTTTAGTATGTGATCTACCCAAGAAATATGATCTACCACTACCACTAGTACGTTCAAAAAGTATAAAAAGTAATTTATTTAATACAATCATACATAAGAATATTTAACTAAATGATGGTCTATATACAGTGAGAATATCATTTAAAAAAGAGACAAAAAGATTTTCTTCATTTAAGCGTAAAATTTTTCAGCAAATAAAGTCTAAGTGTGATTGAAATGTTTGCATTGGGACTCCTCTCATCTTTTTGAGAATATTGCACTGAAACTCTTTATTAATTATTTTATCACGTACTCTCTCATCGTGGCATTTTTTAGGTAGATCACAAGCTAAACTAGAAACATGTGGGTAGATGACATACTAAACCGGCACCTAAAAATCTTGATTATTTTAGCATTGATCAATAACTTAGACAGCTGTGTTCTGCGTCAACAGTGGCTCAAAACGACTTCCTTTTTTGGTTGAAGATAAGATAACTTTGTTGCCTAAACATACTACTTGCAATGAACAAAAATGTCTCAAGACATTGTGTTATATATTAACGTTATGTTGTTCCTCATTTTTAAAAATATAATAAATGTAAAAGCTGTTCGTGATTGATACAAAGTTTGTTTTATCAGGTTATTCCCCATAAAAACTTGTTTGAAGTATTAATATTTAAATACCACAAAAAAACAGGAATCATTTACAGTTCAGCATCATAGATTTCATTTACAGTTCAGCATCATAGATGCCGTTCATCGCTCATTAACAAGAGCCGAAGTTTCGTTATCAAAAAAAAAAAAAAAAGAAAAGAAATTTTCATGTCTACTCAAGTCTTTTGCTGTATTACTTTAAAAGATTTTTTATTCAAAAATTTATGAGCATTGGATGGTAAATTTTCTTAAACTGAACTGCTTCTGAAGCGATATCAAATGCTTTTAATTTTTTTAAAATGTCCGTCCAGCTTTCAGCGCTAAAAGGTGACGGTTATTGACGTCATAAAATATCATGTGAACCAGACTATAACTTGGTTTGAAGTAGATGATGATTTGATGATTTGCTAAACCCGAAAAAGATTGACAATTCTTATTTCAAAAACAATATTTTAACTTTTTTTATCTGCATGTGGTCTGCTTTTATAAAATGTAATTGCCTCATCTTCTTGTCAGGTGTAAGTGTTGTAAAAAAATTCTTTAAAATTTGATTCGATTTTTGGCTCATGTCAAAAGTCTCGCCTTTTTGGCTCATGTCAAAACCCAGCCATCGGAGGCACATTTCTGTGTCTCTTGATGCCGGTCCCAAGTCTGAATAAATGGAAAGGGTTGCGGCAGGAAGGGCAACCGGCGTAAAACTTTTTTGCCAAAACAGACAAATGCGTAATCATTATCAATCCATACCGGATCGGTCGTGACCCGGGTTCCACCGACCGCCTCAGGTATCGCACAGAAGAGCACCTGTGAAAATTATGCTACTGCTAAACATAGTGAAAATAAGAGCAGAAAGAGGGGAGGAAGGCGAATGAAGAGGCAGCGGGAAGTATGGAAAGAAGACGTGCACTCATAAGGATGGGTACCTTAAATATTGGAACAATGATTGGAAGGGGAAAAAGATGGCAGATATGATAGAGCGAAGAAACGTAGACATATTGTGCCTGCAGGAAACAAAGTGGAGAGATAGTAAAGCAAGGAACATTGGAGGTGGATGCAAACTATTTTACAACGGAGCTGATGGAAGAAAAAAGGGATAGGGATAGTGGTGAGGGAGGAGCTGGCTGAAAGTGTCCTGGAGGTGAAGAGGGTATCAGACAAATTAATGGCCATGAAGCTGGAGGTAAATCGGTCCATCCTAAATATAGTATATATTAATATGCTCCACAGGTTGACAACAGCATGGAGGATCAAAATAATTTTTGGGAAGACCCGGATGGATTGGTAGAAAGTATATCAAAAGAAGAGAGGATATTTTTTAGTGCAGACCTAAATGGACATATGGGCAAAGGAAACATAGGAGATGAGGAAATAATGGCGAGGTACGATGCTGGAACAAGAACTAAGGAAAGATCAATGGTTATGGATTTTGGGAAAAGGATGGATTTGGCAATTGTCAATACTTATTTCAAGAAGAAAGATGAAAACAGGTAACGTATCAGAGTGGCGGAAAAAGTACTTAAGTAGATTATGTGATGCGCAGAAGCAGGAACTTGAAGGAAATGTGTGATTGTAAGGTAATATTGAATGAGTGTGTCGCAAAACAGCACCGTATGGTGGTATGTAAAATGGCTCTCATGGTGAAAAAGAAAAAAGCAGAGAAAGTTAAGCCAAAGATACAATGGTGGAAACTGAAAAAGACAAGTTGTCAAAAAACGTTTAGACAAGAGATGACCAGGATTCTGGGAGGCAAGGATGGGTTACCTGATGAGTGGGACAAAACAGCAGAAATGCTAAGAAAAACAACTGAAACTGTACAGGGAGTGACATTTGGGAAACCAAAAGAAGACAGGGAGATATGGTGGTGGAATGAGGAAGTTCAGGAGATCATAAAAGATAAAAAAGAGGCAAAGAAAGCATGGGACAAAATAAGAGATGAAAATATTAAAAAGATCTACAAAGAAAAAAAAAGTTAGGCAAAGAAGGCAGTTGCAATGGCGAAGGGATGTGTGTATGACAATTTTTATGAAAGATTGGAAACAAAAGAACGTGAAAAGGCGTTGTACAGATTGGCTAGGCACAGAGACAGAGCAGAAAAAGATATACAGTACGTGAGGGTTATAAAGGATGAAAACGGTAATGTTTTCATGATTTTCATGTAAATTTGGAGGCAGTGTTAAAGAGATGGAAGGAGTACTTTGAGAAACTGATGAACGAGGAAAATAACAGAGAGCCTGGGACAGAGGAACCAGAAGTGGTTAAAAAGAGGTCAATTATGTCAGTAGAGAAGAAGTAAAGAATGCAACGAGAAAGATGAAAAAAGGTAAAGCTGCCGGACCAGATGAGTTGCAAATAGAAGTTTGGAAGTGCATGGGAGAGATGGGGATAAAGTTTTTAACCAGACTGTTCAACAGACTATTAATGGGTGAACGGATGCCAAAAGAACGGAGAAGGAGTGTGCTTATCCCAATCTATAAAAACAAAGGGGACGCATAGTGCTGTGGAAACTACAGAGGAATAAAGCTAATGAGCCACACAATGAAGGTATGGGAAAGAATTATTGAAGCCAGGTTAAGGGATAATGTGGAGATCAGCAAACAGAAATATGGATTTATGCCAGGAAAGGGAACCACCAATGTCATGTTTGCTCTAAGAATGTTGATGGAAAAGTACAGGGAAGGTCAAAGAGAGCTACATTGTGTATTCGTGGACCTAGAGAAAGCTTATGGCAGGGTTCCAAGGGAAGAGCTGTGGTACTGTATGAGAAAATCCGGAATAGTAGAAAAGTATGTGCAACTAGTGCAAGATATGTGTGATGAAAGCGAAGCAGTAGGAAAGGTGAGGTGTGCAGTAGGAACTACAGAAAGTTTCAAGGTCAAGGTTGGACTGCACCAGGGATCAGCGTTAAGTCCATTCCTTTTTGCAGCGATAATGGACAGGCTAACGAATGAAGTAAGCAGAGGACCACCATAGATGATGCTGTTAGCTGATGATATTGTGATTTTCTAAGAGACCAGGGAAGACGTGGAGCGAAGATTAGAATCCTGGAAATATGCATTGGAAAGAAGAGGGATGAAAGTAAATAGGTCAAAGACCGAATATCTGTGTATAAATGAATGAAATGACAACGAAACAGTAAAGATGGAGGATACAAAAGTGCCAAGAGTAAAGGAATTTAAGTATTTGGGATCAACGGTGCAAGAAAGTGGCAGTTGTGAGAGGGAGGTAAAGAAGAGTGTGGAGGCAAAATGGAGCGGATGGAGAAAAGTATCGGGACTACTCTGCGACAGAAGGTTACCAGCTAGAGTAAAAGGAAAAGTGTACAGCTCAATGGTAAGACCAGCAATGGTGTATGGACTTGAAACGGTGGCGGTCACAAAGAAACAAGTGAAAGAGATGGAAGTCGCAGAGATGAAAATGTTGAGGTTTGCTATGGGAGTGACGAGAAAAGACAAGATTAGAAACGAGTACATCACGAGTAGTTAAGGTAGAACGGTTAGGAATGAAAATGAGAGAGGGCAGACTGAGGTGGTATGGACATGTCATGAGGAGAGACCAAGAATATGTAGGAAGAAAGATGATGGAAATGGAGTTACTGAAAAAGAGAAGAAGAGGGAGACCAAAGAGAAGATTTTTAGATGTTGTAAAAGAAAATATGAGGAAGTTGGTGCAAAAGAGACATTAAACAATCAGTTATAAAAATCCTTTCAACTAGAGCAAAAGAACGCCAAAATATACAAGGCACGGCGGTAAACAATGTTGAAAATAGCAATCAAAAAAGCTTTAAGAAAAAATCATTAAACATTTTTTTCAAAACCCAAAAATGCTGAAGACACGCTAATCACGAAAATGGTTGAAACTTAGGTGACCGGTAAATTCCACCTCGGTGTATTCCATTATAGTTAAATTCTAACACAGTATATTCTACCACGGAAATTTGTTGTGTTTAGAGGGTTAGGTGTTACGGTTACAGTTAGAATTAGGGGTTAGGGTTAGTACAGTTAGAGAAAAAAATGTGCTTGTCAACTACCGTACTCTATCTTGGCAGCTTATAGTGTGATAAATCAAGAACAATCAACAAATAAAATGAACAGTCAACATGGTGTGATATTGTAGTGGAATATACAGTGATAAAATACAGGGTGTCCATAAAGTCTCTTTACAATTAAAAAAAATTATTACAAAGTGAAATGATGAGATAGCGGAATGAGGGTTGTTTTATATTAATCAGTATTTCATAAAGTTTTTATTGACACTAAAATTTCTTATGTTTGATGATTGAGTTATATGAACTGAACCCCCATAAAATGACTACTTCTCAAGAAAAAGCGCAATGTGTATTCTGTTTCATTGAGACAAAATCAGATGTTTAATTCTTGCATTATGTTTGTTTAACTTTTCTGAGACATAAAAAGTTGCCTCATCACTAAAACAAACTTGCTTGAGGAATGCTTCATCCTCAAAAATTTGTTGCAGCATGTTCACTGCAAATTCTTTTCGTCTTGGCATGTCGTTTGGCTGAAGTGCCTGTAACATTTGCACTTTGTAAGTATACAATTTTAAATTCTTGTGTAGGACTTTGTGCACTGTTGAACGTGGTAGTTCCAATTGTCTGGCAGCAGCACGGATGGACTTCATAGAAAAACGTTGAAGGCTTCCCTTATTCGCTCGATGTTTTCTTCAGATATTTTTGGTCGCCCACTCCTCCTTGTATCGAACACTGTCCCTGTCTCCATAAATTTTTTGTGCCACAAACGAATTGAAGGACGTGATGGTGGGTCTCTTCCATACTTACTTCTGTAGTTTCGCTGGGTCTGAACATCTGATTTTGTCTAAATGAACCAGGATACACATTGCGCTTTTTCTTGAGAAGTAGTCATTTTATGGGGGTTCAGTTCATATAACTCAATTATTAAACATAAGAAATTTTATTTAAGAAATTTTATCTGAAACAATAAATTTTAGTGTCAATAAAAACTTTATGAAATACTGATTAATATAAAACAACCCTCATTCCGATATCTCATCATTTCACTTTGTAATAATTTTTTTTAATTGTAAAGAGACTTTATGGACACAGTGGTGGAATTTGCCGCGGTGAACTGTGTCGTGGTGGAACTTACCGCAACAGAATAGACCTAAAACCAAAACTTCATTCAAATATTTGATTAGCTTGGTTATCTGTGTTGGTGCGTTGTATTTGTTGGATTTGTTGGCTATGTTTGATTTACAAACAATAGATTTAGTCTAATTAATCTCCTAAAAAAGATTAGAAATAAGGACAAATTATACAAACCAGTAAAAGCTGCTTAACAACTCGCTGACTTTTCTTTTTGTATTACCCCTGTTTATTTTATGTTTGTCTTTGTGTAGGTTAATCAAAGTAGTTTTTAGTTATTTTCTTCTTTTCTACTTCGTCTTATTAGCAATTTGGCAATTTGTTTTAAGCAATTAGATTCATACAATGGCGTTTGCAGAAATTTGTTATGAGAGCGGTTGAGAGTCGAAAACACGATTACTATAATTCGTAATGTTTTTTACAAAAGAAAGGCCTCAAGCAACATAAAAAAGAGCCACTTTCAAATATTCACTTAAAAAACAATTAAAATTATTTATTTATTCTTGATCTTATTATGTATCTTTATTTTTATCTTCCTGACTCCCTGACTCGCAGGAAATCGTCGGTGACTCACAGAAATAAGATGGTAAATGGGAAGGTATTTGGCCCAAAACGCCTCAAGGTCCAGCACTTTAAATTTGTCCTTGGCTGCTGAGTTAAATTTTAACTCGAAAAACTGTTCTTGTGCTTCATCAAAAATGTCGCCTATTTCGCACTGTAATGTGTTTCTTGCTTCTCATCTATAGGAGAATTTTATTTGATTAATTTTTTTTTTTTAAATAAGATAAATGAGTTTTTATTTGTGCTTTAATTGAGACTCACAGTTACCGTTTGCGAGTGCAAAATCCAATTAAAAAAAGCTTGCTGGACTCCGTTGTTCAATTTGATTCTTGCTGAGGTCAAGTTTCCAGTCATTTTGATTATCAAAATTAATATAGAATGTGTTGTAAAACATGTTAACAATCGCACTCCTTGAAAATTTACGTACGCCCCCCATGGGAGGCGTGCCTCCCCGGTTAAGAACCACTGAACTAAACCATTTATTGACTATGTTTATTCAAAAACTTTACGAGGCAATAAAAGGCTTTCAGTTTCATTTTGCAAGGGAAATTGTTTATGGTGAAGAAATCAGTAAATCAACATAACCACATCAAATAACAAAAATATGAAAAAATGTCCGGTCTCGAGACTAATTTAAAAAGTACGAGACCGAGACCAGGTCATTACAAGACCAAGACCGAAACCGTGAATATTAACCGGTCTCGAGACCGAGACCAGTCTCGAGACCTCCATCACTGGTCTAAGCTCGCTACGATACTACAAATAATTCTGGGCACACAGTATACAAAAATGAACAAGAACGTCATAATTAAGTCAAATATATACCACATAAAAATAACGCAATTATCTTATTATTTTTATTTTAATGAGAAATATATGCTTGCTGAGCCTGTGAAATTTTCTCAATGTTGAGTCTTATGTTTGAGAGACAAACTCTTATTTCCTCGTCGATGCATTGAAGAGTTCCTCTCTTTTTACACTTTATTGTGGCGAGGGTATAAAATCGAAGTTCAGCGAAATATGACGTTGAAAATTGCAATAAAACAGTCAGCGCTTTTTTAGATATTGAGACATGTTCTTTTTTGATAGAAATCTAAAACGCTTCAAGAGACAACTTTTTGTATTTAATTATATCAATCCACGATTTGTGGACACAGCTGCCAGTTCTTCCTCTTAAGTTAATGTTAAACTATATTCAGTCCAAAGGAAACATTTCCAGACTACCTTTAATCGCTGTGCTTTTCCAAATCTGTAATTTTCTCTGAAACACTTTTATCTTGTCAGTGGATGTGAGAATGTTTTCCTCTTTCCCTCACATGCTTGTGCTCAAAATATTTAAATGCTGAAAAATATCTGCCAAATATTGTAATTTTGCAATCCAAAGTTTACATTGAAGAAGGTTACAAATATATGATTGTTTCATTGCTTCCAAAAATGCAAGAAGTTCATGTCGTAACTCGTGTACATGGGTAAGTACTTTGCCTTTTGACAGCCACCTCACATCAGTATGTAAAAGTAATCGTTTGTGTTGAGAATGCATATTACTACAATTTTTTTCAAGTACCCGCAATTTTGCAAGTCTTGTTTTTATAAAGTTTACCATCTTAACAACTTCTTCTAAGACTTCTTTTGAATTCTCTCCTAATGTTCTTGACATTAAGGGCTCTCTATGCAGAAAGCCATGAGTTACAATAACATTCTCGTTTTTCTTCTTTATAAAAAATACAAGTCCCTTGATACAACCTACCATAGAGGGTGCTCCATCTGTGCAAATGCTTACACACGATTTCCACAATAACTGCCACTTATCAAGGTAGTCATTCAGAATGTTAAAAATGTCCTCACCTATTGTAGTCACACTTAATTCTTTGCAAAAAAGAAACCGATTTGCTATTTCATTTTCGTTTATGAAACGAACGAATGCTATGAGTTGTACGTCGTTGGTAATGTCCGTAGACTCATAATCTTGCAGAGCAAAATCTAAACACAGGAGTTTATTTCCATTTATATTTTTCTCGATATCTCAATGTATTTTTCTCAATATCTAGAATACGCCGCGAACAGTGTCGTCGGACAGAGGTATCTTGCTAATTTTTAATGCTGCTTCGTTTCCTAACATTGTACTGACAATCTTTTTGCAAGCAGGCAAAATAAGTGATTCACCTAAAGTATGAAATATTTTGTACGATCAGTTCAGAGAGTTGGTAAGAAGCAATTTGAGCTTTATCAAAAACAGTAGCTATACTCTTAAAAGAATTTGCTGTTTTTGTAAGTTGTTCAGACATTCTCTTAAAATAGTTAGGGGGTTTATCTTGTAAATAAGAGTGCTGATTTTTAAAATGTTTACCAAGTTTACTAGGAACCATTGATTCATTTGACATCTTCATTCCACAAACTAAATATAAAGGCAAAGGATTATCATCACTTTGGGTCCAAGAAAACCCAAAACTTAGAAAACTATCATCGTATTGACGAGTTGGTCGCGGTTTTGCTTTCTTACTATCTTTTCACGCTTAAATTTTGGTCACTTTCAGCATCAATTTCATCAATGTCACGCTTTCTTTTAAGAAACTTATCCATATGTAAGGGTAAATTTTTCTGAAAAAAAGATAATTACATCAATGAAAATTATTCTTAACCGACAAAATGCACAATAAGTTTACTTCTAGGCTAGAACTATACTTTATTAATGACTATGCCAACCTATACTAGTACTAACACCTCCACCACATTTTCTATGAACACTAATTCAGTAACTAGCAACTTCTTTCTGCCTTACATTTTGAAATTGATTTTGAATGAACTACTCCAATTGTAAAAACAAGCGCAGACAATTGTTATTGTGAACAAGAATAGCCTAAGAACAACAATAGAAATACAAATTTTACCGAATATCATCGACTGTGCTTGTAATTATCGTAATAATGTTGTTAAACGAAAGGAGCAGATGTTCGTAAGATAATTGGTATAATATGGTAACTAACCTTTGCTGTTTCATATTAGGATACATTTTTTAGGAATGCTATGGGGCGCACCTAGACAACCTTTGGGGCGCACCAGTGCGCTCGGGCACACGGTTTTAGAAACACTGGCTTAAATAAAGCACTCAAGTGTTAGGAAACAATTCTTTTGCTCTTGTTCCCAAAAAGATAATAAAACACTGACGGGTAATTATATGTATACAAACTATAAAAGAAGTTTACAATAGAACATATATGATGCAATTCATTTGAAGTGGCAAAACATTACGTCAATAGTTTGACCGTTTACAAATTGCTCAGCTTACTTTCAAAAGCAATTACTATTACCCTCATTTTGCATAAAGCTTTTCAATTGATTTTGTTCGATTGATAGACCATTGGAATAGCAAATTTTTCAAACTTTTTGTTAATTAACCAAATGTTTAATTTTTGTTCTTTTTTTTTTATAAACTCCATAACTGTATTATTCTAAGCCACCAACCAACAAACGTTTATTTTTATTTAAGTAAAATTTAAACAATCTTTTTAATTTAACACACTGCGATACTTGGGTTAAATTTATTTGTTTCAACATGTTCAAAAACTATTGCACAAATATATGAAACATTGAGTGCACCATCTCTTTTAAAAAAACAGGCACTAAAAAACAAAAAAAGCATTATTCGAAATATTTCCGCAAAATAATTTTAAAAAAATATTATACAAATAACGATTTTCATAATACCTTGTAATTTGATTGTTTGCATTCAAACGTTTTTAGGAAAAATATTGGCAATGTACTTTTTGTCATTTATTCAATTTTTATACTTTTATAGTTATTTTACAAAAAAATGTTTAAATCACAGGAGACATTATTCTTACTACATTAAAAAAAGAGAAGTTTATTATATAGCTAATAATAACACTTTTTTTTAAAACCATAGCTTACTTTTCATGTACATTCATAAATAACTTTTGTAAAAAACACAATAATAAATTCAAATAAAACTTGTATTTTCAACTATTCATTATTATTTTGCATAATTAACTGAAGCCAGTTTTTGCTTGCAAATATCATTTGTACAAAAAAAACAGAAAAAAATTACAAAAAAATAATAACAAATAAATTCCTCGATGCAGTGTAAAATATAAAAAGCAGTTTAAAAATTTTGTTCTTTTCCTTTATTTCAAATTTAAATCAGTTTAAAAATCCAGTATTAATTTTTACGTTCAAATTCAACTAGCAATATATTTAATAATTTTTGTTTCAGAATCATACAATTGCAATCCAAAGTTTACATGTATAATTTTTCCAAACCATGAAATCCAATTTCTATCTTTGTTAGATGCTTCAATTTTTACTTACTTTTTTTGTTTGGTACAGTCTGTAACTTTCTTTGTATAAAAAATTGCCTCAAGCCTTTTGGCAAATCAAAAACTTTTAGTGGTTTAAAAACGGATCGTACACTTTTCGATTTGTTCCAATGATCCATAGAAATTTAGGTTTTTCTTCTTGTATGTACGTAATTCGAAGAATTGGAAGTACACATATTCGATCTCTCTGCATTAAAACGAAGACTTTAATTTTAAAAAACGTATGTTTTTGTACATTTATAATAAAGGCATTTAAATTATTTTACCATTAAAAGTTTTAATGAAAATAGTCTTACTTAAATCTTATATGAATTACGCAAGACAATTCCTAAGTAAAATGATTTTTTTGCATTATCCATACATATATGAGATTAACATTATGAACAAATTAAATCGGTTGTCATTAACTGCATATTTACCTGCTCGATTATACGGTTGTCTTGTTGTTCAAGTTCTCGATGGCGATTTAAAAAATCTAGTGAAGCTGCAGCGATTTTCGAATTTAGGCACTCATCGTAGGAAAGCGGAGACAAATACTTGGAAGTCGATATTCGTTCCGACAGTTTCTCACCACTGCACAAAGCCAGGTAAGCGCCTGGAAAGTTCTCGATGCTTTCGGTGTACGCATCACTAATTTTTGCTTTCCTGCAAAAAAGTTTAATTTGCAAAATGTTCGACACAGAAAATTCGATTTTCATCAAGCATCTAGACCAAGGATGTCCAACCTGTGGCCCACTCAAGGTTTTTATGCGGCCCACTGCTCACTCCAATATTTTAGTTATATTTTTAAACCTGTATCGCAATCAAACTGTGTTCCGCAGCTTGCTTTATTTTTAAGAAAACACTACATTTTTTAAGACAAAAATCGTAAAATCAGAGTCTGATTCAAAGCAAAGACTTTTTTAGAGAACATTACATTTTTGAGACAAAAATTGTGAAATCAGAGTCTGATTAAAAAATAAAGACGTTTTTGCGGCCCGCCGACTTTAGATAAATGTACAATTTGGCCCATTATGAAAAAAATATTGGACATCCCTGGTCTAGACCAATGATTTTTCAACTATGTGCCGCTGTATAGTGGTGTGCCGCAAGAGATTTCCAAATGCGCCACGAAACATTTTAAAAAATATTAGTCTAGCGCTCCGCAATGGCAATGCAATCACATTCTTTAAAAGAGAAAATATTATCTTTTTTAAGGCAGCAACCAAAAAGGTTAAGAAAGTTTAATGTAATTTCAATTGCGTAAGTTTTCCGTGATCAGTTTTCTTTCGGGTTCGTTTCCTACACGATATGCAAAACTTGGATACTTGACATAAAAACAAATTGTTCAAAATCTAGTGAAGACCAATAAAAAAGTAAGTCTAATTATATTTACAAAGTTACATTAAAATTCGAGGCTTTTATGTAATACGCTAATGATGCCTCAGGTAAAGAAAAGCGTTGAAAACTTAGTGAAGACTAAAAATGATCTGCATTCTGTTCCAAGTGTGCCGTGCATAGCCGTACCTGCGGGGGATAGGAGGCAATTAGCCCCCAAGTTTCCAAATTTGGAAAAAATTGAATTTGGAAATTTGGAAAAATTTTCCGGGCGGTGACAAGGAAATATTTTGGAAAAACCAGAATTTTTTGGGCAGTAATGAGAAAAATTTAGGCAAAATCAGCAATTTTAGGACAGAAATTTTTTTGATCATTGTGCCAAATACAGAAATATCAAAAAATAATTTGAGCCAATTGCAGAAAAAGTTAACAAATTTGGTTGAAGATCTTTTATTTTTTATTGAGAACATCCTAATTTTGGTCGAAAATTATGAAATCTGAGAGAAATTCTTTTTTCAGAAATGAGAGATTTTTTTTTTGGTTTTCATCCTAGAAACTCAGACAATTTTTTTATCATATTTGTAAAGCACTAGAAAATCGTCATTCGATAAAATGTCACAAAATTTGAACAAAACTTTATCGCCTCTCCAACTTTTTTTGGCTAGTACGGCTGTGGTACTGCGGATGCAAAAAGTTGGAAAACACTGATTTAGATTATGTGTTTGTAAAAATAGAATCTTTAACCTTAACTTGCTTTACCTGTCTCCCGTGATAACGGCTGCTTGTGTTTTGTTCAAATCTTTGTCTAAAATTACAAAAATTTTACAATTTACATGCGTTCACAATAAAAATAATTCGTAAATCTGAAAACTTTAAGTTACTTACTGTGGGGTTCAGTTGTTGTTTCAAAGGTGGTTTTGAGTTGATACTATTAAAAATAAGAATTGATTATTTTTGTCAAATATTTTTAAAAACTGTAGCGTAAAACTAATGTTTATTGCTTGGTTTAATTTGATATTACAGATACTTACTCGGAGCATCGAAGACAATTCAATATCCACCAATTTATCGCATTCAAAACTCCGTTGTTGATCTTCAAAAATTGCTTTTCTTATGTCATTTTTACTTATAGGTAATGATCTGGCAACAGTGAGGAGTAGTTAGCCAGCATTCATTTTAAAAAAATTGAATAAAAGTATTTTTAAGCATAATTTATTGCTTTTGATAGTTTATAAAAAAACAAATTTTCGGCTTACAATTCAGTGGTTGTTTTCTTTTTGTTTTTTTCTATGTTGCTTTGAAATTTCGCGGCAACAAGCAAATCACAGCTGAAAGAACAATTGCTGTTCAAGTCAGATTCGAAATCAGTGAGCAGGGATTGGTTGTACCTAACACAACTATCTCGATATAACTCGGAGTAGCTTGGGAGTCGATTGCTATATCCAAAAGTTTCCAGTTTCAATTTTAATTTTCTCAACTTTATCATTAAAAATCTTTTCTTCTTTACAAAATTACTTTGATAAAAATAATAAAAACGTTTTTAAGCTAATGTTTTTCTTCAAAAATAAAGCATTACTTCAATTAATGTATAAGATTTCTAAACTCTGCTCTATTATGCTCCTTCAAATTTTCTGTTTTTTTTAGACAAAGAAGATGTAGTTCTGCTTTATAAAAAAAATTTATTTGTTCCGCTTGTAAATTTTAAATATGTGCTGTATGGATTGTGTAACAGACTGGTCCGTAGGATTGTTAATGACAGGATTTATAGTCTTTAGAGGGGAAGCCTCGGCAAAAAACTAAAAAGAATTTACCCCGATGCCACAAAGCTATTTCGTATTTTGCTATTTATAAATTTACAAAAAAAGAATTTTATATATGCAATAACTGCTTAAAATGAATAAAAGAAAAGTCTTTGCATTGGCTTTCAGCAATCGAAACAGATTTTTGTTTTGTTTTGTTCCTATTTGATTTATAAATGAATAAACCTTGAAGGGTAAAAATCAATAGCATTAAAAGATTTTTAAAGAAAGAACCGCAAAAAACGTGGATTTGACAAAATACTTACATGGTGCTTAATATAAACGCATCCTATTGCTAAAGCACCATTAAATAAAAATTACATAATTATTAGTTTTAACTTTTTGTAGTGGTTAGAATTAATTAGGGGTAAATACCGATATAAATCCCGGATTTGCACAAAGTAAAGAGAATATACTTGATTATACCATCTGGGATTTCAAATAATATTATATTTTTTTAAAATTAAAATGAAATAATTGCTGTGGTTGCGCACACCATACTTTTATGTCGCTTTTAATGACGCAGTTCCTGTTTGAAAAAATCTTGAATTTTATCAAAACCAAATTATTTCTGATATCAATTTTTTGAAGATTTTGGAATGTTTTTCACGCAAAGATTTTTTTAAAAGATGCTTATATCTCAGGTTTTTAAAATTTGTATCCAATTTCAGCAACAAAAATTATCATTGCAATTGTCCTTGGGCTCCACGAAATTTTTGAATCTGACATAAAAGTTAATAGAATAAGTTAGAAATCACTGTTGCACGAGTAACCATTTAGAATTTTCTAAACGTAATTAGATTCCAGTTTGGTTGCATTTCAAGCAAATTCTTTCACTGAGAGAGCTGTAGCATGTTATATGCAAACCTATGTGAAAGACTGTTTTTTTAATAATCATCAAATAAATTATCGACAATGATCAAAAAACGTTCAGACAAAGTTCTTTTGATGGAAAAAACAAGTTTTTAAGATTTGATTTAAGTTAAGTAAGAGTAAACCATCAGAATTCTTCCTAAAAATTAAATGACTCAAATCCTTTTTTTTAGATGTGCTGAGAATAGAAATATAAACATGCCCTCAATTTAAGCAGCTTTCAATTGATTATATTAAACACGTTGAAAAGTATTTTTAACATAAAATTTTTGCAAAAAGAGGTTTTTTACACATTGAAAACTGCACGTTTTCAAAGCGCGCTTGTAAGGCACTTAATTGATTAATGATTTATTTACATGGATCAAATACATGATTATATTCATTATGCACGTTAAAGTTTTCAACTAACTGGCAATATCAACCTGTTTTTAAATATATAATTGATTTATATATTTAACCAAACTACCTTTAACTAAAAATACCTTAAAAATACAACTTTCTGAAGGTTTATAAATAATCTTTGTTTTGAATTAAAGTAGCCTTTTAGAAATTTATTCAATCTAAATGTTAAAATGTAAAATTCTAAAATTTTTCCACTTTAAAATAACTCATTGTATTGCTGATATCATTAACTTTTTCAATTTTGATAGTCTTTAAAAAGATTGTTTTCTTTAGAATTTTTTGGCCAACATTTGTCAGAAGAAATTGTTGGCAATATGACGAACTGAAAAAAACGTGGTTTATATGGGTTTGAAAAACATTACAAGTAAACGGAAAATTTTTTGAAATCCTCCAAACAGGAACAGTTGTTATTCTAACAGTCTTGACTGTAAAACTTTGACAAAAATAACAAAAACGGCTTTTTTTCTTACAACAATTACACAGGAATTTTTCATAATGTTTAATTGAGGTTTTTTTCCTCAATTGCTTTGGGCTGAATTGCTCAACTCTTATAAATAGCTTTGCAAATACTTTGTCGATTCTCAAGTATTGAATTATAATATTATTATCAATTTAAAAATGCAGTAGACCAACCTTGGATCCTAAACAATAAATTCTGGGAAATTTTTAGCCCACAAAAAGTATTCTTTGGATATTGTAAACTTAAATTTTTTAATTTGAATATTTTATTTAAAAAAAAATAAAAAAACCTAAAATATTTTTTGTATCTTTAAATTATCTTGAATTAATTTAATAAATAATTTGTATTAAAAAAATATTTAAATCAATAAATGATTACGCTTTGTAATTGCTATTGAGCTGTTGGGAAGGCGGGTCAAATGCATTTTCTTCGTATTTAAATTGTGTTGTTGTTTTGATTGTGTTGCAAGCAGCTTTAATAATTCCAGTCTTTCAGATAATTATTGTTTTATTTCTTTGTGTAAAAAAGCATATATGCACAGTTCAACTATTTTACTTGATTTAGTTTTATTTTTAATCGTTCGTATTTCCTTTTATTGCTCAAGTTATTTTTCAAATAAATAATTATTTATCCCATATTTTTTTGAAGTATTTTAGATGGAAAATCCTTAAGCTTGATAAGTGCTTCACGTTTTTCGAGCCAGTAAATTTTTTGTTTAATCTCACACCTATGTTTAATGCATTTATTTTTAAAACTTTTTATTTTATTAATTTTCGTCTTGTATTTAAAAATCTTGGCTTGCAGAAGTTCTTGATCTACACTTCGTTGTCGTCGTTTGGAAGAGCATCCTCTACGGGTCAGAGACAAACAGGACTGGAACCAAGGGTTTATCGTTTTTTTACGTATTCGAGATTCGAACTCATGTACATTAACTTAATCAATTAAGTAATCATTTTTAGTTGCTTGGTGTTCATTTAATTCTCGAGCTTGTTCTCGATCTCTTTTTTAGCTCTATCTCTTCGGCCATGTTGACAGAGACAGAATAAGTGAACTGAAATAGTATATATATAAAAAGTGTAATTAGATTAGATTATGAGTGATGTAAAACTTAAATAACAATCTATTTGAATAAGGGATTAAGACTTTTATTTGATAAATTGTAAATGTTAAATGTGTATGCTTGTAATTTAAATAAACGTAGATAAAAGTGTAAAAGTGTAAACCTTTTATTATCCTATAATGCAATAGTGCTTGGATTAGATGCTGGCAGTGATCAGCATCGAGTTTCTTTATCCAAAACTGTCAGACCTTGTGCACATGGAGCACGAGGTCTGACGACGTCGGCGAAGGAGCGAGACTCCATTTGTGCATGTGTTGCAATCAGCTACATTGACTACAATGTGACCCGGGGGAACTCCAAGGCCTTCACCAACTGCACTTCCAAAAAGCAAAACTAAAAACTTTATTTCAAATTAACTGTAAACAGAAATCCAAAAACAACGGCACAGCTAGAACACAATGCAGGTTGGCAAATTCAAAAAGTGATGGCTCTTCCCGGCAATCAAAAGGACAACTGAAGTCAATAATACGAAGACAAGTCCAAAGCCATAATCAAGGAAAAATTACTTGTTTTACCGAAAACCAAATGTAACAAACCAAAATGAAGCGCGGACTAATTATAACCTAAATCAAAGGCCGGCATGAGACTGAGTTCGAATCCTGAAGAAGGTATGACTTAGAAAGCTGATTCTCCAACAGCATGGACGAATGGAATGACCCAACCGCAGGCGATTGACCTCAACCCAAGCTGTTAGGGGCAAGCTCATTGCAACAGGCCCTGGTACTGGTCATAAGTATGAAAGCACGGAGCATGGATCTATTTTCATAGTACTCCGTGTTCCATCTATAATTCGTCCACTGAGAAGCGCGGATGTCTAGTCCGGCAAGATAGTTTAAAAGATTCCCCGCAGCTGGCACAAACGGGTGTCTAGATCTTAATCTCTCTTGGCAATCATCTGTGAACACCCTTAAAAAGACATAACGCATATGATCAAGATCCAGGGATCCACGTTAAACTATAAAGAGTGTCGCTAATAGTTGGCGAAGCGAAGCTGGCTGGTTGCCTTAAAGTATGGGTAAGTGGTTCGTTGGAGTGGGACGCAGGAATTCAGTGACTAAGCACAAGACATCATTCAGGACACTGTCTATGAGGCGGGATAGCGGTTCTTATATCAATTTTAAGCAATCCAATCCATTGTTGCTTCCTTATTGGCATTTGTCTACAAACAAGGTGAAATAGTTTATCATCTGCCTAGAAGTATTAATTAAAATCAAATTTTGATGTAGTGATACTATTTAACAATTTGTTCTGTTTGAAAAATGTTTGGTTATATGATTTCCTTGATTTGTAAAACTACTTGTAGTATTTGGAATATTATTTGAACTGAATTTTACCATTCTCTTATTTCAAATCAGACATGTCGAACTCGTCAGCGGAAGCAGGTCGCATCCGTGAAATTGTAACCTCAAAAAACTTTTCGTGAGCCGCAATTCGTTTAGCAAACAAGACGTCTTTCTTTTTTTGTCGTCACTTGAATATTGATGAAAATTTTTAAATTTTCTTTACTAATTCTAAAGTTTACTCCTCAGGTATACCTTTTCCATATTTTACGTTAAAATCAAATTCAGGATCAAAAAAAATCTTTTTTTTAAATATCTTCAAAGTTTTCAGACAGTTTTTGTACTGAGAAAAAATTTAAAAACTTTTACTTTTTTTAGGTACTAATAGAGAGGAATTGTTACGAAAGTTAAACGGGATCTCACAATATAATTTATTTTTATTAATGTTTACTATTTGAAAAAGAGATTTAAGGTTATTAGGGATTATGATGGAATTAAGAATTGGAATGGGGAATGGGATAGGAAATGAGGAGTCAGAATTCAAAGTTAGGGTTGCTCTTCTTTGCTAAGAGTTAGCACCACAATTTGGTCTAAAGTTAACAACTCCCAAATATTTTTGTTCATTAAAAATCCTTATCATTTATTTTAGATAGACTTTAAGAAATTTGTTTTATTTAACATAATGAAATGCTTTAAAAAATGTTTAATATAAATTTATTCAAAACATATTCATTCAAATATGGTCAATCAAAAACAAAATTATCTCCAAAAATTAGGTGTGAATTAATTTAAGTTCTTACTTTATCTGTGCTTTGGATCCTTGACGTTTTCTAAAAAACTGCAAGTCTGCATTGCTTGACAGCCAAAATAAATAATAAAAACACATCAAAATATTGCGAAAGACGAAATAGACGAATAGCACTATATAGAAAAAAACAGCAAAAAATTATTTAAACAGGATTGCCAGGTTTAGCTGGATGATATACTGTGCTTTTCATGGTTTCGTCCTGTCAATTTTTAAAAAGTCAAACAAATTTTTAACGTAAGGCTAAATCTTGTTTATCTTTTTAAAACCTTTCAATATAATGTTTAACAAAATAGAATAAATCTAAATATATGGTATTGAAATTGAGATTAAAATTAAAAATTGCAAAACGGTTATCTCTTTTACTTTGCTTTTGACATCTCTTAAAAGACTTTTTTAACTTTCAATAAGTTTGCAGTCAAGTGACTTAAAGTAAAGGGCATTACGCTATAATTGCGAATAAACATATGAAACTATTTCTAACATAGGGTAGGCTATGTAAATTAGCTTAACTTACAAAATAAAGTTTCGGTAAACAGGTTGTTTTTTTCAATCAGGCAACAATTGTAAAAGCAGCCATAATGGATTTAGCATTCTTCATTTTATTTCACAAACATTAAAAGTTATTTATAAAGACGAACGTTTTTGGCCTACTTTAGCCCTCATCAGGTTTCTACAATTTTAGCAATGTTAATTAACTTTAAATTTACACACACATATAAAAAAACAATAACAGCAAAAAACAATATATACTTTTAAAAACACAGGGTGTACTTTTGACTAACTAGGCTAATTTTAAATTGAAACAAGTAAAAGACTAAATTGATACAAATTAAATTTCAGATTATGATGCCATCGAAGAAAAAAAGAAAAAATATTACAATCAAAATATATCATCGGTATGCACAAAAAAAAATTTGTTTATGCTGATTTTAAAAAAGACGTAGTCTGATTAATTTTGAGGTGCTGATTTCAAAAGTAACCTTAGATTCTTTCTATCACGTCAAATTTTTTCACAAAATGCAATTCAAAATTTTGACGGTTAGAGGAAATACGTATAGCATAAAGAGCGCTATTCAGAATATATAAATATGCCAAGGTGTAAAAAAGCAATAAAAGTTAATAAAAGCACATTTATAACAGTGCCATTTTATGGAAGAAGCTTTCTCCGTTTTGACTTTCGAGAATGTTCATACATTTTCTCATCTCTCATACGACACCAGCAGTAATCCGCCATCATATTAACGTTCCACAGACCTTGGCATCGTTTTTCCATGGTTTTGATATTTAGATTTTATAGTTATGAGGATTTAGAATTACTTAGAAAACGGCGCTTAAAACTTTCCATTCGCTTCAGTAAGTTTAGTGTTTTAATGGTAACTCAAGATTTGTTTGAAAAGAAACTACTACTTATTGAAAAAAATATGAGGCTGCCCAGTTGATATTAGAATCGATTTAAACGTTACATGTAGTAGTACTTAAAATTTTCCATTACCTTATGCACTCGACATTAACAGGCAAACTAAATATTGTTTGAAGAAATGGGAAGATTTGAATAGATTAAACCAGGGTAATTACCAGAGAATTTTTTTGGTTCTTTTCCTTTTAATTTTAGTCTCTATTTCGTGCTTGAAAATCGTGATTTGAGTTTACATTAAACGAAATGACGAAGCAGAGTATTTGATTTCGGTACTAGCAACATATTGTTGCAATTTTTCAAAATCCGTTGTATTAAAACACCAAAAAAATTGAAGCAAAACCTTAAACCGTAAAGCAGCTGTGTTTAAACTTGGTCTTAAAATGTGAACTTTGAATTAGGTGATTCTGAATTAAATATAGCAAAATACTTTTTTTCGTAAGGACATATGTCAGTGACTTTTATTTTTATTGATACTGACTTGCCCACTGCATTCTGTTTTAAGCGAAGTTGCCATTCTAAAACAGGAGCATGATTTTATTCTGCAATTTATTGTAATTACTTTTCCAATGATAAAGAAAAGGAAAGGCACTTTACGACTAATTCTTTAATAAGGTTACCTCACTTACTTACAATAATGACACCTTAATTTCTTTCTGTAATGCAATAAGCATTCAGCACTTTCATTGGTTTTACAGATGCAAAGAAAAGAGCTTTAATTTTACAAATCATAAGAAATTGATGAACTTTTTTAATCAATAAAAAGAATTTATTTAAAAAACAAAAAAGTCAGCAAATATTTAACAATCAGTGAAAACCTTGCAATTGTTTTTTTTCTTGACAATTCATGGCTGCCTGGAAGATAATTACATGTAGAAAGGACGCAACACAACTCATTCTCAAATCCCGTATTTTTCTTTGTTTTGTTTTGATTTGCAAGAGAGCGGAGAAATCAGATTCGCGTAGGTATGTCGAGCATTGTAAACATTATTGCGCAATTAAATATTAAAGAATTAATTCACTCTATAAGTTCAACCAAATAGTTGTTTTATTTCTGATAAATACTTTTTTTATTTATTTTATTTTATCTCTATATTTATTTTCTTGACTCGCAGGAAAGCGACGGAGGCGCTAATACATAGAGTAAGCAATTATCCCGACCTGCTTCCGGAGATGCCAGGATATTGCTGTTCGCTTGAAATGTAATAAAGATGTGACTGTAATTTAGTATTGGTTGCCAAGACCACAAAGCAAGGGAAAGTCCCGTAAAGTGTCTTTCCCAAGGACACAACAGGATGGCACGAGTGGCTTTTGAACCGAGACCGTGTTGATCATAAGCACGGCGCTTCAACCACTCGACCATGCTGCTGATTTTGTTAATACACAAGAAATCGAGTAAAAGTTTGTACTCTTTCAACCATGCTTTGAAAAAATTTTGCTGATTGGCCTATTTAGAAAAATTTTTTTAGGTAAAAAAAATCAAGATTTTGTTTAGTGTAAAATGAGTAATTAAAAAAAAGTTTTTTCGATATTTAAATATTAAGACCATTTTATAAAAAGCTTTTCCATAGTACTCATAAAACATGTTTTTGTGTCTTACTTATATAAAAAAGTATGAATGATAGATCAACCAAAAAACAAGTAACTCCAAACTATACTTATACCGGTACCTCTGTTGGACAACGCAATAATGCTAGAGACAGGGTTACCATTCAAACTGACCAGAAAATAAGCAAGGCCAACAAAATGAAAACAGCCTAAAATTTGTGTTTATGGTCTTTGGATGATTTTGAACGCTTTTTATACCTGACAAATCTAAAAACGACAAAACAAGTGTAAAAATTTCAGTTGTTTTGCCTTTGTACGTAGTAAAAATTTTTTGTAGTCTTTACTTGATTTTGAATAATTTGTGCGTCCAACTAAATACCAAAATAAATAAATAAATAAAAATATCTTTATTTGATCTTTAACAATAAAACAATTTTTGTTCTTTAGACATCAGAAGGTTTATTAAAAACTAAAACAAACTTAGTAAAAAATAAGCACAAATAAGCACTTAACTTTAAAATGAACACGCTTCTTAGAAATAAATTAATTAAAATTATGAAGCACTATGTTCAAAAAAATAAGTGCAAATCTTAGAAATAAGTACGAAATGTTAACCCTGGTTATAGATGTTTAATTCTTACTTCATGCTCTTTTGTTGTCAATTTAAACTGACAAACATTGTTTACTGTTCATAATTGTTGTAAAACTAGGAGTTGAAATGGACAAACCTAAATTTCGAGCCTCTAAATGCCGCCTCTGTTGCAGAGCATTAAGCAATTCAATAGCAGAGACCATTTCTAAAAGTTTCCATAATACTAGATCAGCATGGTCGAACTACGGGCCCGCGGAAAATTTTGCACGCAGCGGCAACCTTGATAAGTTGTTAATATAATAAAAAATAAGTATTTCGGAGACCGATTCCAAGTGAAGACCTTTTTTTTTTTTTGGAGAACGCTATGATTTTGGGACGAAAATAGTTATTTCTAGCCGGCTGAGGCCCGCAAGCTTGAATAATTTTGAAAAGTGGCCCACAAGAGTGCAGAAGTTGGACCACCCTGTACTAGATTATGCTACAATTTAAATTTACTTCCATGCTTTCGATAAACATTGTCTGATGCTAAAATAAATTAATTTGATTAAGTAAACATTGATTTAAAGCAAAAGATTAAATTTTTTATTTAGACTATACAAATATAATCTTTGATGCAACGACTAACTTTACTACTCAAAATAAGTTTAGACATGAATACTTGTCTTTATTATGACATGATTATAACATGAATACTTGTCTTTATTAAATACCACTAAATCTGTGGCTTTAACCAACAAGAACGATAAGGCTCAAAACAACGTTGCCAAGATTAACTGAAAGAGAGATCATCACTAACAAAAAGATTTTAACATTAAATGTTCGGCTACCAGCATAAAGCTTCAATAAAAAAACTACTAATTATGACGATTAAATTAAGCGCTTTAAGACGAAACGATATCAATTAGATTTTAAGGTCTGCATTTCAAAATTTGTGGTAAACGTCAACAAATTAATAAATCATTACAGTATTTTAATTTGTATCTTGATAAAGAATTATTAAAAAATTAAACAAAAGTTAAAAATAAACTTTTTGTCTGGCGCAAAGCGAACAAATTACGCTAGTTTTTTTTGTAAATGGCACGTTGGGTTAGTTGCAAAGTTAAATTGAACAAGATATTTTTAATACATGTATTTTTTAGAATTCACAATTACCTTTAAAAAAACTACTTTAAAAAAGGAATTCTGACTTTGGTTTATTGAGCTTTAAATTAAAGTAAATTTGCGCCTTTAAGTATTTGCATTTAGTCTTTACGTTGATATGGAAATAACCTTCAGTTGTAAAGAGCCAATATAAAGCATTGAAAGAAAAAATAAAAGCACTTTCTATTTTTGTAATTAAAGAAAATATTTCGTCCGAGTTAAATCAAGAATCGGTTGTATACCTTTTTGTTGTTACACTGTTTGAAATCACATAAAATTTTTTTGTTCATTCCGGTTGCAGAGATTTAATTCTTCTGAATACTTATTATTTTTTTAAATAAGCCTGCGCAACATTAAACTTAACGGTATCCGGTCAAAATATCAACTACAAAATATGAACAGATTGAAATATCGACCTTCGATATTCAGGAGCTTCTATATGGTGAGATGGTGGGAGGTTAGTTGAGTTTAAAGCCTCTGTGCCAACCTTCGATGGAGTAGTACTTGCGAGATTTAATTTTGGTTGTTGATATTTTGGTCGTTAATATTTTGTGGTTGATATTTTGACACTAACCCAATTTAACAGTACATCTTGTAAATCTTGTAATTCTTCGCCCGCCCCTTCAAAATTACAAAATTTGAGAATTTATAAACATTACAGATTAATGTAAAATCTTTTAATTTGTATTTTTCAGGATCAATACCCAAATTTTATTTGATTAAATCGGAAGTCATTATATTATTTATTGATTGTTTGGTAAACTATTTAAAAGGTCCTTATTTGGCCGCCACCCACCCATTGAACAGCCCTTTTCCTTGAACAAATAATGGGTTTAATGCTACATTCTGCGACGGCCGTAAGCTCTAAAGCAGGGGTGGCCAAACTACGGCCCACCAATGCACTCAATCCGGCCCGCCGCTGACATTTCACAATTTTTTTAAACAGGCTCTTTTTTCACTACGATCACTGAAGCAAAGCGTGTTCTGTCCAGTAAGTGTGTTGTGACCAGCTACTGCTTGCAGAGGCGCTACATTTCTACAGCATATACTATAATCTAAGTGAAGACCTTTTTTTTTTTTTAGAGATCACAACGATTCTGGGAGAAATATAGCAAAATTTGAAATCAAATCTAAGTGAAGACCTTTTTTTTTTTTTAGAGATCACAACGATTCTAAGAGAAATATAGCGAAATTTGAAATCAAATCGAAGTAAAGACCTTTTTTTAGAGATCGTTCTTGGCCCTCGGTCACTTTCACATTATCAATCTGGCCCTCCTGGAAAAAAGTTTGGACACCCCTGCTCTAAAGCGATTCGCTTGGGAAAAATAATAGATTATGAACGTAGATAATTGAGTGATAAAAGATTCGACTGTTTTTCGCGTTTGTTAAATTTCTAATAAATTTAGCCGAGTATCATTAACAACAAGTAAAAAACTGATCGGAAGCCCCAAATAAAATTTTTTTGACTTGTACTGTTATGGTTCTATACTTATTGATAAACATATCGGCAAAAACCGCCAAAGCAGTAGCTTTATAACCAGTATCTCGCACTGTATATTTTGTTTGAGAGGGAGCATTGAATTCTTAAAGTTCACTTAAAATTTACTTAAAGTTGTTTTTTTAACCTGGCTTGCTGTTCAGTGCAAATCAGATGCACGAAACGTCATCAATGCGTAGGATGCGTAGGCGTCCAGAAAAGGCAATAGAAACGCTTTCGGAGATTTGCAAACTAGATACTAGCTGAAGGAGTTTTTTCAACAATGCAAAAAAGCAATGCCTCTTCGACGCTAAATAAAACAGAAAATCTTAATAATCCTACAGTTGCGCATAATAAATAAGTTCGAAAAACATAGATTTTGGAAAACAATATTTTTCTTTTGACCAATTTTGATGGAAGGAAGAAATATATGATATAAATGATGTGAATATTAGCCACAGCATGCTTTAGAGAAAAATGACGACGCTAGCATGATGTGGGAAGTGTTGTTGTAGATAGTAAGGCTAGCTCTTCCAAGCTCAATCTCATGCGGCAAAAATCAGTATTTGAAAAATGAGAGGCTTGATACCAAGGGCGCTGAAAAGTTTTTGGCGGCAGAGGGAGTAGAATTTGAAACAAAAGCACTTTTTTTGTTGTATAGAAAAAATTGTATTTAAGGTCCATAAGCTTGCCAGTTGAAAAATTTTGGGGACACAATTCAATTTCGCCGAAATTTCATCGACGATTGCCTGAATCATGATCTAGTAGCATTTTACGAGATGTCAAATCGAAACACATTTTCGTTCCAAGAAAAAATCATCACTTTAAATTTGGGTTCAATTCCAAAATTTTTGTCCAAGCAAACTAGTGATGAATAAGAAATAGCAAATAAAAAGGTCAATTAATCTGATTTTTACCAGTTTCAAGCACCCGTGTTTTTGCAATGTCTTCTCACCTGTACCTACTGTTTTGAAAAGGGATAGGGCACAATTTAAAGAGAGTAATTGCCCCCTGAACCCCGCTTATAGTGCCCCTGCTTCATACAAAGCAAACTGTTTTCGGAAAATTGCATCTACTTATCAGACTTTTAGGTCGGTCTATGTTTTGTTTACTCAATATTGGAAGACTGCCTTTTTTTTGGATGGCATCGACAAACGCTCTTTTAAATATTCAAAATTCATAGAATTTTTTAAGTTACAGTTTGTGTAAACATTTTTTTTTTCAGTTGTAAGTAGTGAACAATTGTAAAGGCAGCTAACCAGTTAGAGAGCAAGAGCTACAACTGTTACTGTGTAACTGAAAAGAGCAACAGTCTTTAGTTTTAATGACTCAATACCCCTTAACCAAATTTGCATACGTCTGGGTACCCCTTTTACAAATAAATATATTAGATAAGCCCTTTTTGGTCTTTACTATAATAGATAAGGTTTTACTTTTGACGCCAACTAAAGATCAAAAAAGTTCTGTACATGTAATACATTGTCAAATAAACTAAAAGCCTCAAAAAAACACAAACGCCTTATCAATGTAAGAGCTGCATGAAACCGGGGAAACAGCCACCCGAAAGTTAGCCAGGTTGGATCTATTGCATTAAAATTCAAGGTAGATATCTTCTTAAAGTTGGTGCATAGATTTACTGATATAAGATATTAAAAACAGTGTGCTGAAATTTGTTTGTGATGCCAGCTAATCCTGCTGTGCAAGCTGTAGGTCTAAATAAAGCTTTCAAAATAAAAAATATTGTTTTCCAAAATCCGTTTTTTTGCGAGCTTGCTTATTATGCCTAACTGCAAAATTATTAAATATAGCAAATTTACATTAAAACAAACTCTATTAAACGGACCTTTTATTTATTCTTCCACGATTTCACTGAATCCTCGTATCAATATTCATTTTTTTGCTAAATTGCATTTGCTTATCAGACTTTTCAGCTTGGTCTCCATCTTTTACTTACTCACAATGTGGAGACCACCTTCTTTCCGCAAGGTAATAACATTTTTAAAACAACTCTTTCAAATACAGAAAACTTTCAGTTTGTCTCAGCCAGTTGTTTTTTCAGTAAAAGTAGCGATCTATAGAATTAGAATTTTAGAGAAATATGTTGCCCTGTAGTTAGTGCATAGATTTACAAATATTAGATCTCGGAAACATTGTGTTAAAATTTTTATGTGGTTCCAAATATTGTACCATGCAAGTTGTGGATGTAAATCAAGCTTTGGATAAATATAACTAGAGATGTTGTTGCATCGGATATTCTATGAAAATGAAAACCAAAAAACTCTTGAATAATTTAATCAGTCGGTTAGAATATAATCAAAAATTTGCATAAAACTTTTTTTCCACATACTGTAGTATTTTTTTCTGTTGCAGCTAGAGCAATCACATGTATTAAGTGTTCATAGGAAGTTGTAACAAGTTCGTTTGGCATACAAGTTAATAAAGCTGAAATTCTTTTATGGTAAAGATAAGTCTTATAAAACACTTTGCAGCAGAACAGAAATCGCGACACGAAAAGCAGGAAAAATAAAATTCTCAAGTTAGTATGGCTCATTCTGATCGTCTCTGATAGTTCTTCTCCAATTAATTTGTGAGTCTGCAGAATCTGCTGGTCAATTCCAATCTGCCTCTTTCTGGTTAAATCTGTGATCTGCCTGAATCTGCATAAATCTCTGACTCTCTTCCTTGTCACGACTAGTCGCGGCATTTAAACAAGCGATTTAATTACTATTTGATGTGGTAACAATTTTTTTTCTATAAAAAAATCACTAGATTTCATAATAAGCATTTGGCAGTTTCTTAGTAATGTAGAACTAACAAATAAAGGCCCTATGAATGCCACTTTACGACCAGCGAACGAGTACAACAGGAGAAAGTATAACAAAATAAACTTGGGAAAAATAGCAGTTTGCAGTTAAAGATCTGTGAAACCAAACTTTCCAATTGCTTTTGAATTAAGCGCGAAATAGATAATGCAGCCAGCGAATATAACTTGTATAATATTTTGCACGATAAACACGACTGAGTGCTTTGAAAATTGCTTGTACGTAGGTGATGAATTTGCTACAAAGTTGACCCTTTCGCACATTTTGATACCAATTTTATGGCTTTACGACAAGTAGTTTTTGAGATACGCAAAACACGCTAAAAACGGTAAAGTTAGAAGTCTAACCGTCACGTGCCACATTTTATGACGTCATAATAATGAATTGAAATTTTGATTGTCGAGTTTTCACCCAAAATCCTACCACTTGAGACCACAGGAATTTTAAATTTTAAAAATGATAAAAATTTGAGACAGCCTAATATATATTTTATTTTGCATACAAAAGGACACTTGCAGCTGAAAAAAGTTGCTCTTTTTATGTCAATGCAGAATTTACCATGTTAGAACCAAATGTTGAAAGTTTCAGCAGTTTGCATCAATGAATAAGTACTTAGTTTAAAGAACAAAAAAAGATGTAAAAAAGTAATCAGTCATTTCCTTCAAGATCCGATTCTTTTGACAATAAATAACTTTAAAACTTTGTTACAAAAACTGTAACGTAATTATTGAGGAACAAACAAACACCCAAATTGTTTAGTAACCGATCAAATGTTTTGATGCTAAAAATATTATACAACTTACTATCAAGACAACGCACATCAACGGACCAATCTAAAAACAGAGAAGAATGATAAAATATGATCATAAAGTCACGTTTATTAACATAATTTTGGCACTGTTAAATTTGTGCATTGGATAAAAAAATTATTTTCGTGCAACAATTTTGAACAGGTTACGACATTTTGAATTTGCTACATTTCAAAAAAATTCGTTATGCTCATGACGTAGATATGGAAAATGAGATGCGCGAAGAGGAAACTTAACTTTTATTATTTTATCGAAATTATAAAAACAGCTTTCTTCAACAATGCGCATAAAAAATTTCTGCAACTACGCTCAATTATACAAATAATAAAGTCTTCACACATAAATTTCGGTGCTACTCTAACGTGCAATCTCACGCAATGATCTCAGTAATCACCGTAAGCAATTTTTGTTCATGAAACTAACCCGCATCACCCCCTGTGGTCATTGTTCTTTCTTGAAGCAATTTTTTGCTCCTGGTTTCTTTTTCGTTCCATTCTGTTGTAGAAGGATTCCGTGTTAATTTTACCAAAAAAAAACCTGATAAAAGGGAGATCGCACCTCAGATTAGTTAAATAGCAGTAAGATCGCACTTTAGAGTAGCACCCAAATTTCTATTAATTGGAAAATAACACCATATTGTGTGACGTCAATGAAAAATATCCAATTTAAGAAGTCTTCTCTAATTTTTGTCTTCGAACATTTAATTATTTCAAAAACCAAACCGCTGGCTATTAATATTAACTGATTAGAAACATAAAACCAATTATTTCTAACTCCTTAAAAATCCATGATCGGCTACAATTTGACTATAGATGAGTACAAGGCTTTATCTTATTCTTTTGGATCTGAAAAATTCCTCTTGGTCATACGGAGCTTCAATCAGAGGATATGATAATTAATGATATGATATGATACTTCACTGTAAAACGCATTAAGTGGTCTTCCTTTTTAGAATTCTATAACAGATGTCGTCACACAAAAAAACTGACGTTGCGTAGTTTGGAAAAAATAAAGAGCAGAACATTTGACTTTTTTAGCACATAAACCAAAAAGACATAGAGAAAGTAACAAGCTGCATAAAGATTTAAGAATGCTTTTAACTACGTATAAGAAATTTATAAAAGCCTCTACCTTACTTATTCAAATCAGAGAAATAGAACCGTTGTTGTCATTTGATTTTAATAATCTGGTCTCCTCACAGTATCGAACTCATGATGTTGAGTATTTATCTATTTATTATCCGGCATTGCTGCTCCGTCAAAATTAAATATCAATGTCACAGGATATTTCAAAACTTTGTTATTATAATTATTTATTGTTATTGTTTTACAGCTGTCAATAAAATTGTGTTTGTTGTGTAGTTGTTGAAGAGTAATGTTAAACTAACGCAGAGTGTTGCCATCAAAAAATATCTAAATATTTTTGATAAGCACGGGTGGATGTCGCAAAAAAAAGTTAACGTTGTTTTTAAAAACACCGGTGATCAATTAAAAAAGCTTTTTTAGTTATTAAAATATTTAATTTATTGATATTTAATTGTCAATAATTTGATATTTTCTTCTATCGTTTGTAATGAACTTCGGGAAAAATGAGCCAATTTTACAGGCTTTACATTATGAAGTTTGTTGCATCAATGGATCCGTTTTAATCCTTTAAAATAAAAAGATTCCAATTTCTTTAAAAGAAATTTGTTTTTCTAATTGTATATAAAAATTTTACGATTAAACAGGATTTTTAACAAAAATAGTTTCGAGAAACATACTGATGATAGTCGGCTTACGAAAAACAGAACAAATCTTTTTTTGTTATTGAATATCAATAAAATTTTCCAGGATTACCAAACAAGCAAGCAATCTTTTTCTTACATTAACACTTCAAAATCGTTATACTCTGAAAAAAACTTCAATAGCAACAACATACATATGAAAATAAAGGTAAGAAGTTGGAAAATAGTTGACCTGCGTTGTTTAAATCAGGTAATAATAGCATTAACTTTGGAGCATAAAATTTGGATCGCTTAACTAATTTCAGAATAAAAAGTAAAGCTAAGATACTTTGAAACGTTATTTATTCAGGACGTTTCGGAATTATAACTTATTCCATTATTAACTGCGTTAAACGGTTGATAATGAAACAAGTTATAATTCCAAAATGTCCTGAATAAAACAATGTTTCAAAATATAATAGCATCAACATATCTGTATTTTTTTTGAACAGAAAACTTTTTCAAAACTTATTTTGAACTAATTAACTTAAGTAGGGTTGCATCAGCTATTTTACAAGTCTATTTCTACAAGTCTACTTACAAAAGTTAAAACTTTTGTTAAGGTCGCTAAGCACAAAATTTGGAAGGCTATTTTAGCATAAAAAAGCAAAGCCATTGTGCTGCGAAACAAAGTTTAGTAGAGGACGTTCGGAATTTTAGCTCATCACCTTCGTCAACTGAATTAAACTTAGTTGATATGACCAGTTATGACTTTAGTACGGTGGGAATGGAGCGGTGGCACCAGGCCTCTACTAAAAGACGTCAAACAGTGGCTCCCCAAGAAAGATATTGTTCTATTTTATCATAGTAGCACCATGACGTTTTTTTACATCCTTAAAGTGATGACCTTTTTTAGAGTACACATTGTTTCAGAACATCAAAAAGTGACCCCTCTATTTTTCTTGCATCGAGTTTCCTTTTTGTAAGGCCATCACTGGATATGATGATGATGTCTATGATAATTATGATGATAATGATTCATGATTATTGATGAGCTTTACAGTATTCACTTAATGGTAGAATGAGTTAAAACACAAAAACGCCCTGAAAGATACTATGTTTCGCAATACATTGAGTTTACTTTTTATTCTGAACTTGCTTCGGCTCTTATTAGCTTAATATTTTCTGATACATTTATTGTACTGTATTACGTAATAATACTTATTGTAGTGCATATGTATTGTTATTGACGTTGTAGTCCTAGAATAGAATTTAAGAAAGAAAAAGATGGCGCAAACGCATGTTTTTATTAAAACAATGTTTACACAAGTCTAACACAAAACACTATCGGTAATCTTTTTCATCTGTATAAATATTGATTAATCCAGGTTCAACACTCAAAAGGCACACATTTGGACAGTAATTTGAATGGCCCTAGTGTAAGTTATCAAATTTCTTTCTAATGAAACGTATTGTTTTGATTTGGTTATAAATAGCTTTAAAAAAGATGAAGTATCTTGCTATAAATTTTAAAAGGATGAAACTTCTCGATAAAAAAATTTTGGAAGGACTTTTAGAGCACAAAAATCGTCACAACAAGTTTATAAATAAAAAAGTCCGAAAGATTATGATATTGTTGAGAAGCATTTCAAAATTGTACATCAAGTAAGTAATTATTGGTTATAACTTTTTGATTGGGCACCTTATAAAACAAATAATTTTTTATTTTCAGTACTGCCTTGAAACTTTGTATGAAAGTAGAAGAACAAAACTTGTTGAAGAACCCTATTGCAACGGTACAAAAATAATCAAATATTCAGTTGGAAACTGATGTATTTTAACTTGAGTTTTTAATCAATTGCATTAAAAAAATTATCAATGAAAGAGGATTACGCTTTTGCGGTTTTTCATGATGAGTCTATAGCAAACTGGTCCAAATTCTTTTTAGCCTGGAAAATGTTTTTAAAGAAAATAAAAATTAGAAAGTTAATCCGTTTAAAAAAGCAATTTGAAGGCGTATGAGTAGCTAAATGATTATTATTAAAAAAATCATCGCTTATAGTATTTGATCTAAAACAGTGATTCTCAAAGTGGGTTTCAATCAAATTCCTGAAGGGTTCCATAAGCTTCAACTGATTATGTATGTATTTGCGGAAAAAGAAAAAAATTAAAAAAATATTTATGCAAGCAATAATTGCCTTAACTGTATTAAGTATGTTGTATGGTCCAAATCAAGAAATCTGATTGAGATTTGAGATGGTTTGAGATGAGATGAGATTTGACTTTTCTTTTAGTCATCAATAGTTATTTTGGGTCGAAAATAAAAAAATTAGACACAGTTTCAAAGTGAAGACCTTTTTTTAGCCTTCACCGGATTTTCAACTTTAAAAATCTTACAGGGTTCCACTGACAAAAAAGTTTGGAAACCACTGAGCTAAAACATTCGTTTTCTATGAAACTCATAGTAAAACGTTTATGAAAAATAATTACAAAAGTCGTTTCAGATTTAAAGAATATTTTGGGACCACATTTTGTCAAGAATACAAGTTTGCAAGCCAGGTGTGACCGGCGGCCTTTTTGTATATGTACACGGTAAAAAACCTGAAATTTTTAAAAAGTTTTAAATTAAAAAAAAATTTATAATGTATAAAATATATAAAAATAAAATAAAAATAAAATTAAATAAAAAATTATAATGTAAGGGCGTGTAGACTACAGGTATAAAGTATTTTCTGAAAATCATTTGGTAGAAAAAAAATGACTATTTAAATTCATAACCTAAATTAAAATGGTTTTAAAAAATTACAAAATATTTTTTGTATACAAGAACTAAATTTAGAGAGAATGTTATTTTTTACTTTATATTTTAGACTAGCTCTAGAAATAAGCTCTTATGAAAACTATTTTAATTTAGCTTCACATTATTTTGAAAAAAGACATCCGTGTCGAAGATCAATCTGGGATTTAAAGATCAAAATTCCAAAAGATCTTAGCTCCAAACAAGTAGTGATTCCTGGGTCTCTTTCAATTTTTCTTTGTCAGCAGTAAGCCTATCTGTTTTTTATTGGTTTTAAAAAAACTTATCAATTTATAAAAATATTCTGTTTAGAAAACTTTTAAATCTTAACTTAACTCTTAAACGTCCGAGTGTTTTGCCAACCACTATTACCGTGGATCACTAGCGACCCGACATGTTAAAAGAGTTTTGCTCTAGCTTTTAGCTTAAACATGGTTATAAAACAAATTAACGTGTTGCAAGCGTATTATTATCCACAACAAAATGTAATAGTTTGAAAAGAACTGACAAAATTTTCAACAATTGCAAGTGTGACATTTGCATTTTCTGCAAAACTTACCTTACCGTACATGCAAATCTAACAAAGTTAACAAAAGTTGTGATGCACAATTCACCCAACCAACAACCAACAAATATTGAAATAATATTTAGCTACAAAAACAAACAATTGTAGCTCTCTATCCTCAAATGCAGTAGGGCATGAAAATACCAACGCACAAGAATCAAGCGGCACAATAACAGCTTAAATCCGTGACTTATTTTTGATCAATACAACATGGCTCATCTCATTTCCCGCACATATCAACTTGTGCACTTTTTAAGTCGATACGAAGCTGATTGAGAAGAGTCAATGTCAATTTTGTAACCACATTTTCGTAATGATAGTTTAGTAGCTCTTGAAATTTGCGTGACTTGCACTTGTCGCTGCAGCCATGAATGAAGCAAACTCATGCCTGAGTTCTTTAAAATTACTCGACGTCGATGACTGGCTTCTTTTTCTTTTGCGAAAATTTTGCTCGGAAGCGCTAACAGCATAAAATTTCACTGTCAGAATCAAAAGAGTTTTTCCTATCACTCTTTCACTCATTATTGTCAGGCAATTTAATATATGCACTTGAATTTTGTCTATTGACAATAGAAGAAGAAGCGACTTCATACTCTTCAGGCGATTGTTGGTCTTCTTCAGAATCTTCGCTCTCAACAATGCCTTGATTGCCAAAATTGTCCTCTAAATTGAACCAACCTTCCAGTGTTCCAGCAGCTGTTGCTCCATCCAGTAACCTTCTTGCCATTGCTCTTGTTTTTCTATATCTTTGTTCTAAATTTTTAACTAATTTTCTTGCTTTTATTATTTTTTTTGACTTTGCTTCAAACGGGACTAACTTTTTATTTTTTATTTTTATTTTTTGTTTCAACAGTATAAAAAAATATGGGGTGAACTACTTTTTGTCATTTTTTTTATTCAATTTACTATAAAAAAAATAAATGGCTGTTCAAAAAAAGTTTTACTATTATCTATGTGGGTTGCTAGAGACCCTAGAGGTTTTTTTCTAAAATCTCAATAACGGTTGTATCAGTAAAATATTTTCAAGATTGTAAATGTGAAACGAGAGAAGAATAAATGTAGTGAGAATACTGGACGTCACACAGCATTAAGCCAGCCGCCCTCAGAGATATAAGGGAAGATAAGACTGTTCAGGTCGCTTAATTGCGACCCACACAAGCGTTTAAGGGTTAAAATATAAAAAAATTCAGAAAATGAATAAATTAAACCAATTTTTTACGTAAAAACTATTTTAGATGTAGTGGAAGCGGTTCTATCAATTGTTCCAGATGTAACGGTCGAAACGGTTTTCCATGTGACCATTGTTACGGGGAAGGTCGCCGTTACATTTCGCACACTTCGCAAAATGTAAGCACAAAATGTGTGTGCTGCTTGTAGCACTTCGCTTCAAACTTACTACGAAGTATATTGATCAGTTCAACCTAACCAGCAAGAAAATGGAAATGCATCATCATCATTCCACTCGAACGTGTGGCCAATGCTATGGAAATGGGACGTTAAGGTAAAAACAGATAATCAAGAATCTTCAAAAATGTTTTAAAATAGTAAAAATTTCAAAAAAATATTGACTTCTGTTTATCAGGGATTATTTTAATGTGCAATGAACAAAGTAGCTTCACCTGCTCCCCTTTCCTGAAAACTTTGCAAATATTAGCCTATTCTAAATACAGTAGTTTCGATATTCAAGTGACGACAAATAAAGAAAGATGTCTTGTTTGCTAAACGAATTGCGGCTCACGAAAAGTTTTTTGAGGTTACAATTTCACGGATTCGACCTGCTTCCGCTGACGAGTTTGACATGTCTGATTTAACATAAGAAAATGGTAAAATTCAGTTCAAATAATGTTCCAAATACTACAAGTAGTTTTACAAATCAAGGAAATCATATAACCAAACATTTTTCAAACAGAACAATTTGTTAAATAGTATCACTACATCAAAATTTGATTTTAATTATTACCTCTAGGCAGATGATAAACTATTTCACCTTGTTTGTAGACAAATGCCAATAAGGAAGCAACAATGGATTGGATTGCTTAAAATTGATATAAGAACCGCTATGCGCTATCTCCTCATAGACAGTGTCCTGAATGACGTCTTGTGCTTAGTCACTGAATGCCTGCGTCCCACTTTAACGAACCACTTACCCATACTTTAAAGCAACCAGCCAGCTTCGCTTCGCCAACTATTAGCGACACTCTTTATAGTTTAACGTGGATCCCTGGATCTTGATCATATGCGTTATGTCTTTTTAAATGTGTTCTCAGATGATTGCCAAGAGAGACTAAGATCTAGACACCCGTTTGTGCTAGCTGCGGGGAATCTATTAAACTATCTTGCCGGACTAGACATCCACGCTTCTCAGTGGACGAGTTATAGACGGAACACGGAGTACTATGAAAATAGATCCATGCTCCATGCTTTCATATTTATGACCAGTACCAGGGCCTGTTGCAATGAGCTTGCCCCCAACAGCTTGGGTTGAGCTCAATTGCCTGCGGTTGGGTCATTTCATTCGTCCATGCACAAATGGAGTCTCGCTCCTTCGCCGACGTCGTCAGACCTCGTGCTCCATGTGCACAAGGTCTGACAGTTTTAGATAAAGAATCTCGATGCTGGCTCAAAGTTATCACTGCCAGCATCTAATCCAAGCACTATTGCATTATAGGGTAGTAAAAGGTTTACACTTTTACACTTTTATCTACGTTTATTTAGATTACAAGCATACACATTTAACATTTACAATTTATCAAATAAAAGTCTTAATCCCTTATTCAAATAGATTGTTATTTAAGTTTTACATCACTCATAATCTAATCTAATTACACTTTTTATATATATACTATTTCAGTTCACTTATTCTGTCTCTGTCAACATGGCCGAAGAGATAGAGCTAAAAAAGAGATCGAGAACAAGCTCGAGAATTAAATGAACACCAAGCAACTAAAAATGATTACTTAATTGATTAAGTTAATGTACATGAGTTCGAATCTCGAATACGTAAAAAAACGATAAACCCTTGGTTCCAGTCCTGTTTGTCTCTGACCCGTAGAGGATGCTCTTCCAAACGACGACAACGAAGTGTAGATCAAGAACTTCTGCAAGCCAAGATTTTTAAATACAAGACGAAAATTAATAAAATAAAAAGTTTTAAAAATAAATGCATTAAGCATAGGTGTGAGATTAAACAAAAAATTTACTGGCTCGAAAAACGTGAAGCACTTATCAAAGCTTAAGGATTTTCCATCGAAAAAACTTCAAAAAAATATGGGATAAATAATTATTTATTTGAAAAATAACTTGAGCAATAAAAGGAAATACGAACGATTAAAAATAAAACTAAATCAAGTAAAATAGTTGAACTGTGCATATATGCTTTTTTACACAAAGAAATAAAACAATAATTATCTGAAAGACTGGAATTATTAAAGCTGCTTGCAACACAATCAAAACAACAACACAATTTAAATACGAAGAAAATACATTTGACCCGCCTTCCAAACAGATCAATAAAAATTCCAAAGCGTAATCATTCATTGATTTAAATATTTTTTTAATACAAATTATTTATTAAATTAAATCAAGAAAATTTAAAATATCTTAAGCTTTTTTAGTTTTTTTTAAATAAGAAAATGAAATTAAAAAATCTGAGTTTACAATATCCAAGGAATGCAATTTGTAGATGGAAAATTTTTTTAAATCTATTTTGTAGAATATACGTTTGGCCTAATGTATTTTACTGTAGAATGGATAGTAATATGATAACTCAATGTTCAAGAATCGACAAAGTATTTGCAAAGCTATTTATAACAGTTTGGCCAAAACCTCAATTTAAATATCATAAAAAATTCCAGCGTAATTGTTGTAAGAATAGAAAGCGGTTTTTGCTGTTTTTCACAGATTTATCCTCAAGACTGTTCGAATGACAACTGTTCCTCTTTGGATGAATGTAAAAAATTTTTCGTTTACTTTGCATGTTTTCTAATCCTATATAAACCACGTTTTCGTGCAGTTCGTCAGAGTCCCGACGACTTCTTCTGACAAGAATTGGCCAAAAAAATTCCAAAAAACAATCTTTCTAAGACTACCAAAATTGAAAGAGTTATTTTAAAATGATGAAATTTCAGAATTTTACATCTTAATATTTAGATTTAACAAATTTCAAAGCGGCTAATTCATTTCAAAAAAAGAATCATTTATAAACCTTGAGAAATAGTTTTATTTTTAAAAACACATTGTAAAAATATTTTAGAACAGGTAAATGCTGCCAGGTAGTTGCAAACTTTAACGTGAAACTTCAATGAATGCATCCATTTATTGATCCATGTTAATAAATCATTAATTAAGTGTCTACAAGCGCGCTTCGACAACGTGCAGTTTTTAATGTGTAGAAAAACTCTTTTTGTGAAAATTTTAGAAAAAAAAAACTTTTCAACATTGTATAATTTAATCAATAGCAAGCTGCTTAAATTAAGGGCCTAAATAAAGTTAGGTTTAGGGTTAGGGTTTAACAGTTAGCCTAAAGTATAATTGATTTTTAAGTAGGATTCTAAAAGTGACTTACTTCTTACTTGACTTAAATCAAAAGTTTAAAACTTATTTTTTTGCGTCAAAAGAACTTTGTCTAAATGTTTTTTGATGATTGTCGATAATTTATTGGGTGAGTATTACAGTGATTTTTTAGTTATTCTATCAACTTTTATTTCAAATTTATACTCATATAGGAACAAAACCTATATTTCAAATACGTTTCCATTTATAGCGTAATTCTCTTTACTTCATCTCTTGTGATTGCAAACTTTCTAAAAGTACGAAAAGTCTTTTAAAAAGATGCCGAAAGCAAAGTAAAAGATTAATGTTGCTCAAACGTTTTACCCCCCGTTTTTGCGGCAGTTTGCGGCGATGACGTAATTTTTTTGGTTAGAGCAGAGGTTTTTCAAACTTTTTGAGCCACGCCCCCGTTTCATCATACAAGCAAAACTCGCCCACCCCCTTGATGATGCCAACAAAACTCAAGCCTTATCATATTAAAAAATCTAACAGCATTAAATAGAAAAACAATAACATAATTTTGTTAATAAGAAGGATGTATCTGTTTTTTGGAAACCAAAAGTTTAATTCGTGACTTTGTAGCAGATAATGCACCTTAGATCGGCTTTACAGTTAAGTATGTTCCTGTGTTTTGTCTTTATACCCAAGAAGAAAAGCTACTTTCGCACATGTAAGTCGATAAAAACGAAAGGAGTGTACGTACCGTATAGCTACAGAACCTACACTCTTGTATACGAGGATGTGCACACATTTCTCCCAGAAATCAGTCAGTGGCATAGCTTCAAAATTGTTTTTTGCAGTGAAGCTACATTTTATATCCGCAAATTTCTCTTGCAAATTTTCGGGAAGGAATATCCTTGTTCCGACAAAAAGGATTTCAATTTTGGAACTTTAATGTCTTTCAAATCTGGGAAAGAGTGTTCCAATTCTTGTCTTAAAAGTTGCAGGTGACCCTCTGTCTTGACTGTAATCTTGCCTTTAAATTCAATTTGGTTTTTCCCGAGAGCAATCTTTAATTTGGAAAAGAAAGCTGCATTTTCTTTTTGAATTTGACGATGCCCAGCCCCAGTTTTGCAATGAAGGCGTTGATGGCATCATAGTCATAGTTGATATTTTTGCCCTGCAAAATCAAGTTTAAATCATTTAAAGCTTCCAAAGTATCCACGAGGTTTGCCTAAGTCAGATAAAACTCTTGATTTGATTGGAAAAAAGAACTTCCCAAAACTTTAAAAAAACGGAATAAGTTCATCTTTTATTTCATACTGTACATCTGAGCTAACAACTTAAAGTTTGATGAACATTATAGGAATTATGACTTAAAGAGTAGTATCGCTCGCACATTGCAATTTAAAAGTAACATTACCAAGACATGTTTTTGTTATAATTATAAACTGTCAAAGTTTTAGAAGACTTTCGTCAAAATGATATTTAAGGTTAGATGTTCTGACCTTATCATCAAGATCACCTTAATCATAAAAATATTCAGAGCTACTTTGACTATTTTGAACTTGACATCATCATAAGGTAGAAGACGGACAAATTATTACGTTTTAACGCTGGAATCGTTTTGAAGTTGGTGAAGCGTGGGAGCCAAGTTTTAGTGATCCGCCAAGCTTTGTGAATTTTGTAAATACCGTATATTCTTGGTTGTTAGAGACAGTAATTTTTGTCTCTCTGCAGAGAGTTGAGAAGTTCTTAGAAGAATTCATTTGAACTTAGCCGGAATTAACTGTATAAAAAGCTATTTCTTGAGCGGGAATGAAAAAAGTCTCGCGACAAACTATTTCTTGAGCGGAAATAAAAAAAAAAAGTAGACACAGCTTTACTTCAGCGCAGGTATTCGGGTTACCTTGTTTCCTTTCGATTTCCGAGTAAAGTTTGGGACAACCAGTTGGCAAATGATTAAGCCTTTTCAACTTTTTGAAACAAGCTCGTTGCAATGGGCTTTGGGCCTAGTATTAATCCTGGAAATAAAAGCATTGAATCAGTATGTACTTACAAATATTCCGTGTTTCCTTTATTATTCTTTGCTTACGCAGCCCGGATGCCTAGTTCGACGAGGTTGTTTAGTAGTTTGTTTCTAGCTAATAAAAACGGTCTTGTAGATGTTAGTATCACTTGACACGCTTCTGAAAACCCATTTAATAGAACATGAGTTATATACTCAGGGTCCAAACTACTTTTAGTTGAAACGGTGAAACTGACAATTACCTTAATTTCACTTATTTTACACACGTAATCTGTTTACCAAATTTTTGAACAAAAATTTTTTTCTTGAAAAATAATCTTAATGATTTCAATGTATTCACTTCGATGACTGATTTGTTAATAGGACAAAACGATTTTGATAAAATTAGTCGTACAATTTTTTCTCCATTTAGGGATTTCCCTTAAAAAGCTTTTTTTTTAACGAGGTTGCCAGACAACTGCTCGTAATTGATAACTATGCGTCTCCCTTTAAAACAGGGGTCGGCAACCTTATTATTATTGTTATACAATATCACGGACCAAAAACCAAATTTAAAACGTTATGGAGGCCACACTTTTTTCCACCGACCAAAACCTTGGAAAATCCCAAACTCCAAAATCTGACTTGTTTAATATCAATTACAATAAAAAATTAGTAGATGATCCTGTTAAGATTTCTAACATATTCAATGATTACTTTTCCAACATTTCATCATCCTTAGTAAAATTACTTCCTTCAGCCAGTACTAAATTTTCTGATTTTAAATTTTGCAAATCCCTTTTCAATGTTCTTTTTTCCTACTACACCTTATGAAATCTCACTTATTATTTTTAAAACAATTTCCAAATTCAGTGCTAGTTGGCATAATATTCCTTCATTTGTCTTGTACTTGCCTTCTAATTTTTTGTCAGCTCTAAGTTACATCTTTAATTTATCTTTATCTCAGGGAAAATTTCTTTCATATTTCAAACACTCTAGGGTTACTCCTCTTTTTTAAAAAAAGGTAATACCTACAATATTTTAAACTATCGTCCCATTAGCCTATTCTTCAACCTTTCAAAAATTCTTGAAAAAATTATGTACAATCGAGCTTCCTCTTTTTTTACTCGCTTTAACCTATTTTCAGATCACCAATTTGTTTTCAGACATGGTCATTCAATAAACTACCATAAACAAATTAACTTCTGGTGTTCCTCAAGGTTCTGTACTTGGCCCACTTCTCTTTATTATCTATGTAAACAATTTTCCTCATTGCTTAAATAAGAGCTCTTGCCTGTCCTTTGCAGATGATACCACTATCCTACTGTCTGACAAAAATACTAAATGCTTATTTAAAACGGGTAGCAACGAACTCCTCAACATTGATAACTACCTAATTGCCAATAAACTTTTAAATTCTGATAAAACCAAATACATGTTATTCAGAACGCCTGACTCAAAAACACCTCCAGTTAACCTTTTCTTTAACCTTTAGAGGATGCAATGTAGAAAAGATATCATCAATAAAACTTTTAGACGTTGTTGTAAATGAACATTCGTCGTGGAAAGAACACATCATGTTAATATACAAAAAAATTAAGACAAATTTTTTGCATAATAGTAAAAATAAAACCTAATCTAAATAAAAAAACATTGCTAGTGCTCTATCACTCTCTCTTCATGAGCCACATACGCTACTGTATATCAAGTTGGCGATTTGGAAATGAAACATTGATTGACAAATTACAAAGATTGTGCAACAAATTCATAAGAATAATTTTTAATCTTTCTCACAGGGAAAATGTTAGTCGCACGATGTCAGAACACAATCCAATTACTACTGTATAAAACATACGAGTATGTACGGTACAAAGCGGAAATTGGTGTTCTTATGTTCAAATATCATAAAAACCTAATGAATCTTTTGACAAAATATTCATCCAAAAATCATTTCATATGAAAACCAGAAGCAGCAGTATTGCTTTTACCAGCTTTTGCTGATCTACTTTTATTCAACAATCATTAAAATTTATTGGACCAAAAGTTAGGAATAATATTCCTCTTATAATTAGAGACTCTAAAAAAAACAATGGTTTCAAACAAAAATTAAACCAATTCCTTTTAAATTCTTAACACAGCGTTTCTCAAACTGTGTTCCGCGGAACATTTGTGCTCCGCGGGCTTACGTAAAGTGTTCCGCTCATGTCCGTACCTGGCGGGAGGCAGGGGAGCAATTGCCCCCAAGTTTCCAAGATTTGGGCAAAATTCAAATGTTTCAGGCAGTGACAAGAAAATATTTGGGCAAAACAAGAATTTTTCGGGCAGCGATATGAAAAATTTGGGCAAAGTTTAGGAATTTTAGGGCAATGTTAATGATCAACTGCAAAAAATAGTTACCAAATTTAGGTGAAGAACTTTTTTCTTTTTTTTTTTTAGAGAATACCTTGATTTTGGGACGAAAAATGAGAAATATGAGACTGATTTGCAGTGAAGACCTTTTTTTTAAAGAACACCTTGGTTTTAGGACGAAATTTGGTCTTTGTCCGAGAATCTTAGACAAATTTTTTGTTCTATCCTTAAAGTACTAGAAAATCATGATTTGGGCAAATGTCAAAATTTGGGCGAAATTTCATTGCCCCGAAATTTTTTTTGGCTGGTACGCCTATGGTTCCGCTAAACAATGAACATGACGGTTTGCAAGTACCTCATAATGAGCTTGCATAACCTTTACATATTTTTTTTAATTTCACATTCTTATGTTACGTTTCGTTATAACTCGCTTAAGCAAATTTAGTTTTTTGACTTGCAAAACAGTCCATTGATATTCTTGACAAATTTGTAATTTGAATTTTTTTGACGAAGTGTTCCGTGAGCAAAAATAATAAGACAAAGGGTTCCATGAATAAAAAAGTTTGAGAAACCCTGTCTTAACATTTCAGATCAATTTTCTTATATTTTATAAAGTTAAAAATTCTCACTTTCTGGTGCTTGTTTTTGTTGCTTTTTTTTTAGAAAATTCGTACCCTATAAGATGACGCACCCACTTCTACTTTCCTTGCATTACGATGAACAGAAGACTTTATCACAAAGCAGATTCAAATATCGCTTTTATTCCACTATAAATCTTGTATTATTTGTAAAATATTTGCACATTACATTTTGTGTTTTCCGTTTATTTGTTTGTTTGTTTTTTTTTGTGTCTTTGCAATTCTTAATCTTATCTTTAATTTTTTCTTGCCTTGTCATATGAGTGAAATGGTCCTTTTGACCAGCGACAGGATTTCTTTGGGTGGATTTCTTTGCCCGTCAGGCCTTTTTTGCCAGAGACCTGTTGTATATTCCACCACATTTTCCGTCGACACAACAGCGTCTGCATATGATTCGGATGACAATTTTTTCTTTTTATTTCATTTTCTTTCATTTCATTTCTTTTTTCTTTATTTTTTAGTTTTTCTCAAAACATGCTGCAACCATGCACACTTATTCTTAAAACTCTCTTCGTATCTTGATTGCATGCCATAATGTTTATTGTTTTGTTGCCTCTTCTTTTTTCTGTTCCGCTTTCTACTACACTGTAAAGAAATTTTGTAACTTTTACAATCATATGATTGGAAGCAGTTTTAAAATACCGATTTGTAATTTTTACAAGCATGTATTTTTAAATTTTGTAAAATTTTGTAAAATTTTGTAAAAATTTAAAATACATGATTGTAGAATTTTTAAAAAATAGCTTTCATAAGTACCATTTTTTTCAAAACTTGGATTGAAAATTTAAATTCATGGCAGCATTTGCGATGAACAAGTTATTTTTTTGTTTTAATAGGAGTTAAACCATAAAATTGAAGTTACAAAAAAATCAAAACTACATTTTTAGGATTGACCTTGCAGGCAGTTTGCACCAACGTTGTACAACTCGGCAGGTTAAATTTTTAAATTTCAGACGTTTTTTTGATATTTCAAAATTGTCCGTTTATAACCCTACCTGCTTCATAAAGTTTTGTTCACGATTGTTGTTTTTTTTTCCTTGGCCATTGCCCTCCCTGTTTTCGTGCAATATTGCAATACTGCGACGGCCGAGGATAGCGAGACAAAAAAAATTACCATTGATACTTAGCTAGATAAAATATTACAAGATTACACATTAATAAACTTACATCAGAACAATTGTAAAGTGGGCAAGAAATAGAGCCAAATTTTCCATTTCAAGATTAAAAATAGGACTAAATGTCAAATTTAGCGGGTAAAAATCATAAAAGGGTTTAAATTCAGCCCGTTGGTTTTCACTAGTTCTTTTTGACTTGAAAAGACCAACGTCACGAAAATTTAAAAGCGAAGATCCTTTTTTTGTTTGACAGCAGATTTTGTACTTGAAGATGAAGTGTTTTTGCAGGCCTGCTGTAACTATGGACCTATCACAGTTTTATTGCAGCATAAGTTGTTTGAAATTGAACGTCAAAAAATAGGATCGCAGACAATCTATGCGGCGGGCCGTATTCTTTTAGTATTTAACTAACAAGTCACGGGCCGGATGATTTTTGGTTGGCGGGCCGTAGGTTGCCGACCCCTGCTTTAAAACAACAAACACGCTGAAATGAGCTTATTTTTAAACAAAACAAGCTGAAATGCGGAACAACTTGCCACAGTTGGTGTTAGTTCGGAAGTGGAAATGAATAGAACTTGGACAGACAATATTAATTTATTCCAGACTTCACAATTATACGCCAGATTAGATATAAAACACCAAATTAGATTCAACAAATTAGATTAGATTAGATTAGATCGGATTAGATCGGATTAGATTAGATTAGCTTTAAACAAATTTGTTCCTTTCCGAACACTTCAGCCAATAGGCTATTTAAATTCCAAAGGGAAAGATGTAAGCGACCAGCAGGCTCTACTAAGTAACCTTCTTGTAGCAAGGTCAAAACCAAAAAGAAAGAACTGTCTCATGCTATCGTTACCATAACAGAGATCGCCAAAGGGAAGACAATTGCAGCGCGCATAATTACCAGGCGCCATGAGCGAACTTTAATTAGCGCGCGAACACGGACCTGGTTCGCGTCTTGGCGACGCTACAGTTGGAATTGATCTATTTAGACCAGGGGTGTCCAACACGTGGCACGCGTGCCAAATGTGGCACGCGACAACATTGAAAATGGCACGCCAGCTCTTGGCATATTTTATAAACATGCTACTATGCAATTTTACTATCGTTACATATTTTATTGCTGCAGTATAGTACTAGTAAAATTAGTCTCTGGTTTTCACAGTTTTTGCACGTCTATCCTGATTGAAGACATGTGAGGTGTGAAACTGAGGTACCTGCGAGACCACAGACTAGTTTTGCGCCAGCTATAAAATATGCTCTAAAAGTCACACGCTCAAAATGCGTTAATTTGATTTTGTAAATAACAAACGTATAAAGGTGCATTTACCGATTAGCGAATTTGCCTTGGCGAAAAATTTTACCATTGTTTTGAATTATTGCGAAATAATCGTAACAATGCTAAAAATTTCGCTGATTGGTAAACGCAGCTTTAGAATGATATAGATTACAAACGTAATGGATAGTTGTGTAGTAGACGTTCGAAAAACAGTTACAGAAGTCGTTGTGTAATTACTTGGTCATGGTGCTAAAAAACCTTAGCTAGCAGTTGTAAAACACCATAAAACACCGTACATTTCATTTCAGTTGTGTAGAATTGTGGTGAATAGACAGACGATTGTTGTAGTTGAGTTTTGCATTCATGCTTGTAGGTTATTTTTAGCCTTTTGAGTGCGGAAGCAATGAGCAAAAGAAAAAGAAATGAGCCAGCACGAATGTTTCAAGATTCATGGACGTACGGCTACTTTTTTATTGAATGGAAGGAGAAACCATTGTGTTTGATCTGTAGAAAAAATGTTTCTGCGTCAAAACTTTTCAGTGTGAAGAGCCATTACGAAACATTGCATGAAGCAAAATATGCTGAGTTTATTGGAAAGTCAAGGGAGAATTTGGTAATGAAATTAAAAAGCTCTCTTTCTGCGCAGCAAAATACATTTACTAAGTTTGTCGCGCAAAATAAAAAATCTGTAATTGGGTCATATGTGATTGCAGAAAAAATTGCCCGTTCTACCAGACCCTTTACAGATGGCGAATTTGTAAGAGAGTGTATGCAGGAGGTTGCAAAGGTTATGCTTCCAGACAAATCACGCCTGTTTGACGACATCAGCCTCTCCAGAAACAGTATTGCAAGAAGAATAAAAGACATTGGTGAAGATTTATCAGGGCAATTATCTTCAAAAACAAATGAATTTCAATGTTTTTCCCTGGCTTTCGATGAAAGCAGTGACACGACAGACACTGCGCAAATGTTAGTGTTTATCCGTGGTGTAACAGAGTCTCTGTCTGTACATGAAGATCTTCTTGGACTCGTTTCTCTTCATAGCAGAACACGTGGATTAGATGTTAAAGAAGCAGTGCCAAAACTGCTCCGCGATAGAGTTCCTGACTTGCCACTGTCAAAATTAGTTGGTTTGACAACAGATGGCGCGCCTTCAATGACGGGTAAAGAAAATGGTGCAGTGTCGCTCCTTAAGAAGCATTTGCGAAAATCAAAGTTTGAGCAAGATATTCTTATTGTTCATTGTGTCATCCACCAAGAGGCACTTTGTGCTAAGACTCTAAAAATGACTCATGTAATCACAGTTATTAACAAACCGACTCGCATCACAGATACAAGTGCAACAGTATTAGACCATATCTGGACAAATTTACACCATCAGCACATAAAATCAGGAGTCATTTTAAATCCACTTTCTGACCATCTACCAGTATATATGTGTTTTAATCTTAATAAACAGAATTTGTATAGACCTGAACAAAAAAGATCTTTTACCCCCCAAAATACAACCAAGTTTAATGAAATGTTAGAAAATATTGATATTAATGCAATACTAAATGAAACTAATACTAATTTAGCATTTAAATTATTAATGGACAGTTATAAATCTACTTTTAACTACTGCTTCCCTTTTATCAAGCAAAATATTGAAAACAAAAATAAGCAGCCATGGTTTGATAATGATCTTTATTTACTAATGCTTAAAAAAAACAAGTGTTTTAAAAAGTTTTTGAAAAATAGGAGTGTTTTAAATAAAGCAAACTTCAATAAAGAAAGAAATACATACAATCGCACCTTACAAGAAAAAAAACAGAGTTATTTTAGACAAACATTTAAGAAATTAAGTAATAATTTAAAAGAGACCTGGAAAAATATAAACAAGCAATTAGGTAAAGTTAAATCATCTGTATGTTCTTCCATATCCATAAACAATAATTTGGTGAATGACTCTCTCCAGATTACTAATTATTTTAATGACTACTTTGTCAATGTTGCAAATAATTTAGTATCAGATTTACCCCAAACATCTCATAGATTTCAAACATTCATGCAATCTCCCACATTGAGCACACTTTATCTCTATCCAACTGGTTTAACTGAAATAAAAAAACTAAACAGTAACCTTCAGCCTAAAAAAAGTACTGGCATGGATGAAATTCCCCCAACTATCTTAAAAAGCACACCAGACAATATACGTATTAATAGCTCTAACACATGTGTTTAATCTTTCGTTAGCTTGTGATGAATTTATCTCTGACTTTAAAACTGCAAAAGTAGCACCAATTCATAAAAAGGGTAGTGTAACTAATGTATGCAATTATCGCCCAATCAGCTTACTTTGCTCCATGTCAAAAATATTGGAAAAGTTAATATACAATCGTGTAGTATTATTCTTAAAAAAACAAAACTTTTTTTATAAATATCAATTTGGCTTTAGAAAAAATCACTCAACTAGTCATGCAACTTCATTATTAATTGAAAATAAAGAACATGTACTAGGCATATTTCTTGATCTATCTAAAGCATTCGATATTATTGATCATAAAATTTTATTATCCAAATTATGGCATTGTGGAATTCGTGGTGTAGCGCATGATTGGTTTTGTAGCTATCTTAGTAACAGAAAACAATTAGTTGAAATAAATAATATCTGCTCCAATATTAAGTCAATAAAATATGGTGTCCCTCAGGGTTCAATTTTAGGTCCTTTACTATTCTCAATTTATGTAAATGATTTAAATAATTGCTTGACCTTAGGAAAATGCATCATGTACGCAGACGACACTAACATATTTTTAAAAAGTAATTGCTATGAAACCTTATATGAAGCTGCAAACAAGGAGTTAGTCAACATAGATAAGTGGCTTCTAGCAAATCGGCTATTTCTAAACACTGACAAAACACATTATGTGATCTTTCGCACACCCAAAACAAAGCCTCCATCAAAAAAACTGACAATTTCAATCAGAAATAAATTTATTTCTCAGCAACCAAAAACGAAATTTTTGGGAATAATATTTCATGAACATTTAAGTTGGAAATTGCATATGGACTTTGTTCTACGAAAAATCTGCGTAAGTTATGGTACTATCAAAAAAATTTCAAAACACTTTGACAAAAAAACGTTGCTTGTATTGTACAACTCCCTAATAATCAGTCATATAAGATATTGCATTACAACTTGGCATATTGGTAATAAAACCACACCCTCAAAAATTCAACGAATCGCTAATAAATTTATACGAATGACATTTGGATTACATCACAGAGCTAACGTTACTGACATCTTGCGAAACAACAACATAATGACAATTGATCAAATAACCGAATTAGAAATAACTTGTTTTATGTATAAATATATAAAAGGCATGTTACCACCATGTTTTGATCATTTTTTTCAAAATAACCTGGTAAGCGACAATTTCACTAAATGTACAAGAAGCCAGTCCAAATTTTATCCTTCATTTTGTAGATTAAATATAACTAAACAATCTTTAAGATACAGAGGTCCTCTTGCTTGGAATAAAGTCCCATCAAGCATTAAACAGATAAAATCATATAGTAAATTTCGAACAGAATTTCAAAAGCACCTTATAGCAACGTAATTTTTAATGGTAATAGACTTTACAAATTTTAAAACATCTGCTGCTGGTTTTTATTATTACAGGTAACTCCACCTAATTGGACAAAGAAATTGAAGGTGATAAAAGCCCGATGCGACTTCAAAGGCAACATCCAGATCATTACGGCCCGTCCAGTTCGATGAAAATTCACATAATTTAATTCTTTTGCACCTATTCTTGTTTGCTATTTGTATGTTTTACGTATATAAATTTTTTGTCCAGCCATATGCTTTTGAAATGGTCCTTTTGACCCGTGGCAGGATTTCTTTTGGTGGGTTTCTTTGCCTGCCTGACCCTTTTTGGTCCAGACCCTTTTGGTCTTTGAGTTTGTTGTTTCTCCCACCCATGATTATACAACATTCTCTGAATATGGCTCGGATGTGTGTACTAATTTTCTTCTTTTCGCTTTCCTTTTCTTATTAACATCACATCGCTTTGTTCAAAGGTACGGCGACCATGCACAACTGACATTGTGCATGTAATAACGTACTTCGTTTAGTCGCTGCTTCCTTATTCACAATCTTTATTTCTACATGCACTATGATTAATTTCAAGTTGATTGTGAGTAAAAATGAAAATAAAAATAAAAAAAAAATAAATAAAAAAAATAAAAAATAAAAAAAATAAAAAAATAAAAATTAGTCGTGAAATGCGTGAACGAAATACGTGCAAAAGGGTTGAAACGTCGGCAGTTTCAGTTGTTTCTGGAAAATGTAAATGCACAATATAAAGATCTGATTTACCATTCGAAGGTACAATGTTTAAGCCGAGGGAAGGTGTTGGAACGTTTTTTTGCTCTTTTAGCAGAAATAGAAAAATTTTTGCAAGAGAAGAACCCAACATTATCAACCAGGAATGGTGCAAGTGCTGTAAAGCTGTTATCAGATCATGACTGGTTGTTAGACCTTGCCTTTTTGGTTGATATAACACAGCATTTAAATAACTTATGCATGAAGTTGCAAGGTCGTGAACAATTACTCCCAGAATTGTTCAAAGCTGTGAAAGCCTTTCAAAGTAAATTGAATCTGTTTCAGTTGCAACTGTCAACTGGAAACATGATGCAGTTTAAATCCATGACCTCATTTGTGACTAAAACAAAGCTTGATTTTATTCCAGACTTTGTGAAATACGCTAACATTTGTGAAGATCTCAATGAAAGTTTTAAAAAACGCTTTTATGATCTAAGTGGCCGGGAGAAACATCTTTCATTATTTGAACGGCCATTTACTGTGAAAGTAGAAGAGATTGAGAACGCAGAGCTTGAACTTGAACTTTTGGATCTGAAATCAAACGAAGGTCTGAGAGACGTATACCAGGAACAATCGCTGCTTCAGTTTTATTCTCAGTTGCAGGAAGAAACATATCCAGTTCTTTTGAAAAACCCTCGTTTCTGGATAGCTCATTTTGGAAGCACATAACGGTGTGAACAGGGATTTTCTGTCATGAAACTTAATAAATCTAAATTGCGCAGTCAGCTAACCGACAGACACTTAGATGCAATAAAGTGTATTGCCATTACGCCGTTGAAACCCAATTTTGCTAGTTTGGCTCAGAACAAACGCTTGCAAAAAAGTAGCTTTGGTTAATTGTGTGTTATTGATAAAATGTTAAATAACTGTTTTTCGTTCTTTGTTGTGTTTAGTTTTCGTTGTGTTTAGTTTTTTGTAAGCAACATGGTTTTAAATATAGGAAAAATTATTAAATTAATGATAGTTTGCCAAGCGTTGGCACGCGAGGAAATTATAAAACAAAAATTGGCACGTTAGCGAGTTTGAGTTGGACACCCCTGATTTAGACGACAGTTTAATAGAATAGATTTTAAGAAGTTTTATGTGTTATTCAAATATAATAATACTGTGTAACAAAAAAAAATTTTTTTTGTTCCCAGGTTCTAACTAACATTTTCTGATTGCTTGTGACTAGAAAATTTACAAAATCATATTTTTCTTTTTAAACTTTGCTCTTGTGTTTTAGAGAATAAAATATTTACACTTTAAGTGCCAGACGCATTTCCGGCACCCATCCACGCTGGTGCCAAGCACTTTTTCCCGTCAGGTCTATCTCACGGATTAATAAGCGTTGTTTACAGGTTTTACAAAATTTCTTTTCCATTTTGACTTGTATATAAGGTTACTACTGAGTAAGAAGTGCGCGTTCAAATTTTCTCGAGATAAACATCACATTCAAAGCGATTTACGAGAATTATACGCAGAAAAACACGCTTTTGGTCACAATAGTATTTTACATTCTTTGCAATAGACATCCGGGTTACTGTTTTCATCACTATTTACCGTATATACTATCTGATAATGAATATCCGAGCGACTCTCATCTTTCGATAACCTTTCATTAGAATCAAATTGTAGAACCAAGTTGGCAGCTCTGTCATGTCGATGACGTGCCATCGCTTTCTCGTACAGTGGCTCGCAAAAGTCTGCTATTAAAAATCCCAAACAAAAAGCTGCGTGAACGAGAAACGTGCACATATCTACACCAACACACGCACACATTGCTGAGGAACAAAGCATAATCTAAAATGAAGAAAATATTGTTCTTTGGCCCTGAAACGATTGCTGTGCGCATTTGACGTAATGCACGGCGTAAGGCAGTCTGTGCAAATAAACTGATGACTTGTATTACGTCGTATGTCGTATGGCTACTTAAAGGCGCGTTTACAGCCGTTTACAGTACTTTTTTTTTCAGCGTAATCTTGGTTTTTTTCATTGACGCTCAAATTCGCTCATTTTTTCAGAAAAAATGAGTGAATTTGAGCGTCAATATAACAAACCAAGATCACGCTGAAAAAAAAGGTACTGTAAACGGCTGTAAACGCGCCTTAAAGCGTTAAATGACAAAATTTCAATTAAAATTTGTTAGAGGTAACCAACAATTTAGCTGTATAGCAAACAGGAATGTCTTTTAAGGAAACAGGAAGGTTTTGAGGGAGTTTAAAGACAATATATAATAGTTTAGTAGTCTTCCTACAAAAAAAATCTCTGAAGATGAGTCAAGCACTATAAAGAATGAGTACAATACATTAAACTATGAAGAATACATCACATCAAAATTGGAGCAAAAAAGCCCTATTTTTCTAAGCAACACGATACCAATGACTTGATTAGGGATTTTGGTTTCACAAAATTCAACGCACAGTTGTTGTTGACTCCATATATAAGATGAAAATTTGTCCAGATTTATTTTTTAAAGTAGCGTAAGCTATAATATAACATTTAAATTTCTATAAACGAAAACAATCAAGAAATATAACCAGACTGTATACATTAGGCAACAAGTTTTGGGTTTTATTCACTGTTTGCCGTTATTAACCTTGCAAGCTTCAGGGATTTTCCAAAATTTACAGGTTTTTTAAGTAAGCTAGGCGAATAATGAATGAAATCCGATGTTTTTCCACGAAATTCAAATTTAAAAAAAATCACTCTCCAATTCACAAAAGCAAAGTTTAACAAAAATTTCTTTAGTTTCTAGATGTACCTAATCAGGAAATAACACTTAAGATACAGGAACAAAAGTTGTGTTGCACAGTGTAATTTATGATTTTTTTAAAAAATCAACGACAATTTTCAAATAGGTTTTCACTTAAACTGCTCTGCTGCTATCCCAGCCCACTGCCTCGGAGGTGATCACGGCGAGCTCGTGACACGCTTTGGCCTGTGAAATAACTAGAATTATATTGTGAAAGATTTCAATTTAAGTTCCAATTTAAAACAAAGTTTCTCAAACTGTGTTCCCCGGAACCCTTGTGCTCTACGAGCTTACTTAATTGTTCCGCTGAACTGAATACGATGGTTTGTAAGTACGTCATAAATCATTTTATAATCTTCACATACATATTTTTTTAATTTTACAGTTTTATCTCACGTGTTACGCTTTGTTTTGATAGTAACTTAAGCAACTTTAGTGTTTTGACTTGCAAAATTGAACTCCATTTATATTCTTAATAATTTTTCTTTACCAAGTGTTTCAATGAGCAAAAAGGATAAAACTAGATTATAAATAAAAAAGTTTGAGAAACTTTGGTTTAAGAGATTATATTGCTATTGCAAATGCTTTTAGGACTTGCTTGCGATAATAGTTGTAGTAATTTTGCTGCTTTGTGTTGAAACAAGAAAAGAAGAGGAAAGACAACAAATAGTGTTGTCCGACCAAAGTCATGGGACAGTAAGAACATGTATTGATATCGTATTGGCTAATCTTTTATCCATTTACCAACAAATTGTTTTTCCTTTTCCTATTTTCTAATGGTAGTGACTACTAATTTGTCTTTTGTTGAAAAGCAGTATAAAGTATTAGCATCTTGTTTCCAGTGCTGGAACTCTGGGTTTGATTTCTTGGGGGTGGTGACTGTGCTATCAAAGAGTAATGCTGGCGACGGCTTTTAGGCAGTAAAGCTTTTTGGCGGCTTTGGGGTTTCGCAAACTACTAACAAGTTTTCAAATATGAAACAAACAAAAAATTTGGTTTTGATAAAATAACGAATATGTTTATGTTACAATGAGTTCTAGGAGAAAACATAGCCATTTAAAAATTTATAATTGGTTAAGAGTTTCACATGTTTTTCTTCATGTTCAACATTGACGAAAATTCTTATGTTATTTTAACTATTTCATTAAAAATAAAAATACTTTCGCCTTACAATACTCTTACGAGCCTGGCCCCACAAATCATCCCCCACAAACTGATCCAGCCCTCAAAGTTAATTTTCGTAGCCCATTGTACATGGCCAAAACATGTAGAAAAAAATGGAGCACTAAATTTGAAGTCATGTAATGCCAAACACATTCAAGAAGGTACTGCGTCAAAACGTTAAGTTTTTTGTGAATTTAGTATTGTAGCCGTGCAGCTATAAAACCTGGACCGTAGTTATCAATGTTATCAGATATCTTGTCAAAAATAAATAGATATATTTTTGTACAAAAATATTTCTATATTGTGATGATCATACCTCTGTAAAAACATGTTTACAATTATTTTTCCCACATCGTACGTTCTATCAATGGTTTGAGAGAAAAAAGTATTTCCGGTACGCTCTAAAAACGTTTTTAGTATTTCATTTGTAAATAAAACAAATGGTAAACATTTTAAATTAATTTAAAAGGAATAATTCAAATTAATTTAAAATGTGACATGATAAGTTGTTCGTTTCGTTGTATTGATCTCCAACGATCTAAGTCAGAGGATGAGTTAAACCATCGACCAATCTGATTATTGAAATTGTTTAATAAGCAAAGCATTTCCTTTTCAGAAAAAAACTATCTGGCATTCAATATTACGAGATTCCGACAAATTGTTTGTTGTTGGCAGGCCACCAGTCTTACACGGATATGAAATAAGAAAAGCAGTTTCTGAACATCGAGGAAAGAGATTTGTATACGAGAAAATCAAGGATGTTCAGGAACATTTGATCCAAAGGGTAAGAGTTTGTAATATCAAATTAAACAAAAATCATTTACTTACCTGGTAGTTTAAGTAACAATTCTGAGATCGATGTAGTGGTATCAACTTTCCACCTTTTTAAACTTTAGGCGATACATCAAGAAACATTGGTTTTATTAAAATGTTTAAAAGGTAAATAAAACTGAAACAAAATCATGTACAGCAAAGTGACGCGCTATTCTGTAAGTAAATAAAACAAAACTAAAGATTAAACATAGAGAAAACTCAAAGTTGCTTTGCCGAGCAGTTCACGTCAATGCTGACTCCGAGAAAATGGGACCAAGAAACACACTAACTGTTAAAATGCACAATATCCAATTAGGATTACCAAACACAGCACTAAGTCACTTTGACTTCAACCAGCAGCTGCAACACTGCTGCTGATTGCCTTGCAAATAGAAGAGTGACAAGAAGTACAAACAAGCCAGCTCTAAATGAACACACTGCAATAAAAAACTATGCCCGGGGAAGAAATTGAATAATGCGAAGCGAAAAGTTTCCGGCAGCGAGTGCGCGCGCAAGTTATGATTCGAAAAGCAAAAGAAATAAAACAAACACGTATCTTGGTAATCTTCTACAATTAGTTTTATTTTTAACAGTATCAAGTTAAAACTACGTATGAGAGAACTACAACTACTACAATAGCAAAGCCTTACAAAAGTAAGTAACCTAAAGTTTTCAAATATTTAGCATCATATCAAAATGTGTTTAATTTTATTGGTAACTACATTGATCTAATTTTTTGTATCAGGCGAAATTTCGAAAGAGACGAATATGAATATCATCAAAGGTAAAAGGTAAGAGGATTTTTTTATATTTAGTCTTTTAAAAGTTTAAAAAAAAAGGTAAATTTTGGACTTTTAGAATCTAGCTTAAAATGATCTTTATCAAACTTTTTTGAGCCTGGGCGGTTATTTAACATAAAAAATCCTACTAAATCAACGTTACCCGAAAATAATTTGTAACAGCACACGAGTAACAAAACTTAAACGTTGAGAACCAATAATTTACCAGCATATTGAAACACTTTTATAAAAAAGAAGAATCATTTTTGTTAAATTTACATATACGTATCTTTGATTTTTTTTATCGGGATTTTCAGTGTATACTCGAATTTCTTTCAAAGATCCTTCTTAGATGCGTAGCACTTGTTTTGCTTTTCATAGCGATGTATTTTATAGCGGAGTAGAATAGGTTTGCTTCCCACACACAACATTGCGATAAAACAATAGATATCAAAAGTGAAGCATAAAAGACCTGACTTGATGTTAAAATATTTTTTGGTTTTGAAAGTTTTACTCAGTTTAGCAAAATGTTTCTTAACATAATACGCGTTTACTGATAAGGTCTAAGCATTGAGAGCACTGCAATGCAGTTGTTCGTACTTGAGGTTTTGAAAGCAAGACAGAATTTATTGGTCGGACCAGTATAATGGACAGTTACGATTAAAATTTAAATTAAAAGTTTAAAAAATACTTAAAAAAATAAATAGAAGTATCAACCAACCAAAAAAGCGTTTTATTAGATGATTCTTACTGCTACTTGCGGAATATTGAAATAGCAAAAATGGTTACAAGTGATTTTGTAATTTTAAATATATAAAATTAAAAAAGTAATTTTCAGATTAGCGTAAAACACATAAAATTATACAAAAAATAATTTTAGGCAAAAAACGCGTGATAAATAATATAAAAGTGTGATCAAAAAAATGGCCAAATTTTATGGGTCCGCAGAGGCAAATTTTTGAACGCTTTTAGCCCCACAAAGTGACTTAAAAATACCTTGCCACCCATTAAAGTAGTTGATGATCAAAAAAAAGGTCATTACTTTCATTTACACTAAAAGTCTTGTTAGAGCAGATTAGTTCTAGTACAAAATACGGCTGTTAAAATTTTTGGGCGTTATAAATTTTATTCGTGTTTCTGGTTGTACTTCAAATATCAATCTTAACGCTGATTATAAGTTAAAATTTAAAATTGTTTTTACAAAAGTACAATCTACTTGCTTGAAACAAATCGAATTTTCTTTGTCGTATACTTTACAACTAAAACTTTTTTGCAGAGAAACTAAAATCAATGATGCATATACCGAAACCATTGAAAATTTTCCCGACGCTTTTCTGGCTTTGTGCACCGGTCAACAACTGTCGGAACGAAGAGCGACTTCCGGATACTTGTCTCCTCTTTCCCACGATGAGTGCCAAAATTTGAAAATCGTTCAAGCGTCCCTTGATTTTTTGACTTCCCACCAAAAACATGAACGATCAAACTGCCTTTTAGTCGAGCAGGTAATTATACAATTAATGACAACCGATTAGTTTGGCTCAATACTATTCAGCTCGTATAATTCTATAAATAATGCGACGAAAATCATTTCATCCGCGAATTGCATTTTTTCAGCATAGTTTTCAAAAACAAACGTTTTACTTCTTACTATAATTAAACAGTTGTTATTACAGGACTACGTTGTAAATCAGTTATTCTCAATGGTTGCACAGAAGCATAATTTTTTATTAAAATAATTTTTGTTTTGTTGCAGAAAGACCGAATCTGTGTTCTTCCGGTCTGTAAAGTTACTTACATACGAAAAAAAAAAATGAAATATTTATGGATAGTTGGAACAAATCGAAAAGTCTATGATCCGTTTTACAAGCCATCGAATTGCTGCATTTGTTGTTAAATCGTAAACTATTGTTCTCGTCTTGAACAGCTGTTTCATGTTCGACTCTGCATTGTTAGAAACGGCAGTCGATTGGTTTAGTAAACTTTGTTGATTTTTGAATTGATATATTAGAAGTTCAATATACCTATAAAGGTGTGCAGTCATGCGTACAAAGTAGAAGTTGTCTTATAGATTTTTTTACATTTTTGTGTGTCGTAATTTATTATATGCGTTAATTGAGAAGGTTCGATTTTGATGAAAACTCCAAAACCTTTTTGCGTTGCCCGTTTGCTTTATGTTATTATTTATCGTTTCTTTGTGTTTTATGCTACGTAAAATGTACAAAAATTGCTATTAAGTGATTAAATAGTTTTGAACAGCCTTTTTGTTAATTTAAAAATTCAAATGCTTTGTTCTAAATCATACAATAGAGTCAGCAAAATTGCAAGCGACATAGAAGAGACACTTTTCTGTTTGGTTTACCTATTTTTAGACATCTCCAACATTTTTGGATTTCGTTTTAAAAGTTTTGCACTCTTTGCATATATTTGATTGCAAGCGGAAAATTTCAGCATTTAATATATCGAATGTAGCGTTAATGAAAAATTTTCTTTTATCTTTTGGATGTAAGTGAAAGTAATGATAAGTTTGATAAGCAATGGGCTTTTAATTGTTTTTCTTTGAATTAATAATATCTGTAAGGAAAAAATGAGATCAACATCAACTAGTTATGTAAAATTACGCTGAATACAATTTGGTATGATATTTGATATAAACTTGAGTTTAGCAAAGTTATTCAAAGATCTATATAAAAAAAATTGTACTTTGTTCTTGGAAATTAAGTTTTTTTTAGAAAAAGAAAAAATTTACGGGTGATTTTAAATTTCTTAAAAGAAAACTATGAAAAAATTGGATAGAAAACAAAAGTGCTTTAAAACTCTCTTACTAATTATGTAAACGACTACCTCATAGGAAATGACGACAGAGACAATCAGCCATATGTTTTTTGCTGATTGGTTTCATGATTTTTTTAAAGTTCCTCTTTGAGATGAGCTGTTTATATCAGACAATTGTGCAATATGGTTAAATTATGTAGCTAGCCCCCGATCGCAGCAGTATTTTTTCTTTAGTGTTCGATTGTTGTTTGAATAGCTAATTTCTTAGATGTTTTTCGCTCGACACTATGCTTGGCCTTGTACTTGGCACAGAATGCTGTCATACATGCAAGTCCAAACAAACTGAATGAATGATGAGATGTTTGTGCAATTCTTTGAAACTAAAAACTTAAAATTGTTGTTTTACCAGAGATGAGATGGTTGTCAAAAGGCTTCAGCCGTGGAAGGTTGGGAACAAATGATCAACTTTCTCGAGTTCAAATTTCAAATAGTTGATGCTAAACACAAAAAAAAACTGGTGAAGCTCAAGAAATTCTGGAAAAACTTGAGAATACTGAGAAAAAATTTAATATATACTATCTTAGTCTTATCTTTAAAACAGTAAATATGCTGAACGTTGAGCTGCCATGTAAAAAAATCAGATTTGGTTACGTGCACTCAGCAGATAAAAAATTACATCAAGAAAATGAAATATCAGAAAAAACAATTTGAGAAAAAGAACCGTTGACATTTGAAAATTTCAATAAAATTACTCCTACATTTAAAATGCATTACTGCATGCATTGCTCAATCTGAAGGTATTTACCCAGACTTATGGAGAAAATTTGAGAATCTTTTGGAGATGGATTATCTATTTTGGTTTGTAGACCTAAAAAATTATGAGACCGGAGATAAAATTTTTAATATGACCGAAACGCTGTTGGATTTAAAAGAGGATCTGAAATTAAGAGCAAGAGTTTTACAAGGAAGGGGTATTTGCATACATCTTGATAAAGGATTCACACTTAAATTTTTTTCAACAATTAGAAGCAAGCATTTTTGTCTTCCCTACTAGATACTTATGGTGAAATCTGTACTAAATGTATTCAGTTAGAAAAGAAGCAAATTGGACATCAACAACAGAGGAACTATCAGATTAAGACTGAATGATTTTGTCAAAGTGCGTTTTAATTTTTTGTGCCGGAAACATCAAAGCCAAGTTAGTTATTAGCGCCTAAAATGTTCTATTGCTTCTGCAAAATACATTGTTTTGTTAAAATAAAATTTGAAATTAAAAGTACGTTTCCTCACTTAATCTTTTAGTTGTTAAAATTAAACAAGTAGTTAGGTTGAATGTGCAAATTAAACTGATTGCTTAAGTAGTTTATTGGTAGTTATTTTATTGAGAATAAAGATTAAACACACCTTTGAGTTCACTATCCTATGCGCAATACGTTTTTAACTAATGGCGTTCATGAGGTGTCAGGATAGAAAGTGGTCTATCAGATATTTTTCTTTAAAAAAATGGTCCATGGGCCAAAAAGATTCAGAACCACTGGTTTATCTGAATAAAGCCGACAACACGTGACGTCACAAATTGGGTTTCCGCGCTTGAATTGAATGCAAATTGATTGTAAGCGATAACGACTACTGATTGCGATTACCCCATATCTGGTACCGATATTAATCGAGGGATCACACAAAATCAAAAGATTATACCTGATTCTACTATCTCGGGATTATAAAAACAATAGCGAAATTCCAAATGAAATTATATTCTTTTTAAAATTAACATAGAAAAGTTGCTGTACTTGCGCGCACTATGCTTTTATATCGCTTTTGATGGCGCACTTCCTATTTGAAAACATCTTTGAATTTCATCAAACACAAATTATTTCTAATATCAATTTTTTGAACATTTATGAATGTTTATCAAGCAAAAATTAAAAAAAAAATTTACTACTCAGTTTTTTGAAAGGTAGGCTATATGCAATTTTAGCAACAAAAGTTATTATCGCAATTATCCTAAGGTTCTACAAAATTTTTGAATCTTAGATGAAAGTTGATAGAACAAATTAGGAATCACTGTTATAAAAGCATTTAAAATTTTCTCAACGTAATTTATAGTAGCTTTGCTGCACTTGAAGCAAATGTTGTGACAATTTTTCTACTGAGAGAGCGGTAGAATAGGAAAAAACAGTAAAAAATTGTTTAAAAATAGGATGGCCATGTGCAAAAATTCGGCTGAATATGCTTGCTTTATATGATTTTGTAGTGCATCTTCAAGAAATGTACACTTTTCAAAACAGAATAGGTCTAGCAATCTTGAAAAAGTCAAACAAATTTTTAATGTAAATGTAAGACAAAATCTTGTTTATTTTTTTAAAAATTTAAACTACTGCGTAGCAAAATAAAATGAATCTAATAATATTTAAATTGAGATTAAAATTAAAAATTACAAAAACATTAGTTTATCTCTCTTAATTTGCTTTTGACATTTTTTAAAACATTTTTCTAACTTTTAGTAGGTTTGTAATGAAGTGGCATGAAGTAAAGGATATTACACTATAAATGGAAATAGGCATATGAAATTACTTCAACTATAAGGTAAGGCAGGCTATGTAAATTAGCCTAGACTTATAAAATAAAGTTTCTTAATTTGCCCACACTGTATGCAACGTAAATGTAAATTACCATGCACTTTCTTACTTAAAAAATAATTTTTGAAATTTGTAAAACGTTCCAATTTGTTTACTTGTTTTTTGCTAAACTTTGTGCAATTTTAGTTTAAAAAAAAATAATAACTACTGGAAATCTACCGCTATTTCTGTTATTTATTAAAGCTTAATTTGTATGTTTTCTAAAAATTATTTAGCAGCGTCGTATACTTAAGTAATAGGATTAAAAGAAATAATTCAAAGAAATCGTTTTTATTTTTCTCAAAATTTTCCATTCTATCCTTGCTTGAAACTTTCCGTTCGCTTCAGTAAGTTTAAAATTTTAATGTAAACTCAAGATTTGTATAAAAAGAGAACTCCGAGTATACTGTATATTCAAAAAAAGTTATGAGGCTGTCCGATGGATATTAGGACCGATTTAAATGTTACATATAGTAGTATTTAAAATTTTCCATTAGCACAAACACTTGACATTAACAGGCAAATTAAATTTTTTTCAAAGAAACAAAAAGATTTGAACAAACTACCAGGGTAATTATCAAAAAAATGTTTTGGTTCTTTTTTGATTTTACTCGCTATTTCAGGTTCTAGGTAAATTGCCCCGCGGAAAATTTCCCCACTGTCAGTTCTGCATATTCTGCATGTGTTGCAATTAATAATCAACCCTAACCCTAACCCTAACCCTTTCAATTATCATGGTTTTTTTTAATCAGATAATTTACTACCATTGGTGGAACTTACAGCGGGGAAATTTTCCGCGGGGAATTTTCCGGTCACTCTATTTCATGCTTAAAAATTGTAATTCGATTTTACGTAGAACGAAATGACAAAGGAAAATCTGATTTCGGTGCTAGCAATATACTCCTGCATTTTTTCAAAATCCGTCATATTGAAACACTAAAAAAATTTAATGCAAAAGCTTAAACCGTAGAGCTGCTGTGTTTAAATTTTGATTTTTAAATGTGGACTATTATTTTGGTTGTTGTCATTATCGTCGGTTGGAAGAGCATCCACTCCGGATCAATCACAAGCAGGACTAGTCCGAGGGTTTATCCTTTTACTACTTCAATCAGCTGTGCTGCCTGAATCAGATACTGGCAGTGATAGTGTTGAGCCAGCATTGGGTTTCGTCATTCAAAACCGGATGATCCAGGTGGCATCTGCTTTTTTGCATCTTGGGCCATAAGTAAGTATGCTATTGTTATTGCATATGAGAGACCAAAACCAAAGCTGTTAAAACGGAAGGGTATCTACCCATACCAATGTTCAGGGAGGGTCTGCTAAAGGGCAAACGTTCTTTTCAGGACGGGGCAATGCTTGGAAAAAATACCCTTTTCACGGCACGTTGTTAACAAGTTCCGAAAGCCCAATATTCTCCAGATAAACAGTGAAAGCCTCACTGCAAGCAAAAGAACGTTCTTCATCATTTAGGTGATTCCTAATTAAATATAGGAAAATACTTTGTTTCCTATGAGCAGATGTTATTGATTTTATTTACAATGATATTGACCTTCCCACTGCTTTCTCGTTTAAGCGGAGCCACCATCTTAAGAAAGCAACATGATCCTATTTAGAAATCTATTGTGAATCCGCTTTGAAAATAAAAAATCACCAAAAAAGGAAAGGCACTTCGTGACAAATTCTTTAATGGGGTCACTTCACTTACAACAACGACATCTTTTTTCTCGAATGCAATAAGTATTCAGCACTTTTATTAATTTTACATTTCTTTTTTCACAATAAATCTGGCTCTAACTTTTTAAAATTTATTTCCATCCGTTAGATTGAGGCAGAAAATTTAAATCATTAGAGATGTTTTAAAATTTTTTAATGGAATACTTTTAAAGTGTGCTCCGTCACTAAAGTTAAACTTTTTGATCAATTTTTGCTTGTTTTTTAATCATAAAATAAAAAATATTTTCAACATGAAAAAAGTTTTTTTTACAGCAATCGCGTTGATTAGTGAATCTTAATCTTTTTTCATATTTCATGGACCCTTTAACCGATATTCAAAGCCAACTTCCTCACCCCCGTAATTTAATTAATAAGTAGTATGTTTATATCAGATACATAGAAAATAAACTAAGCTCTTACAAACAATAAAGTTTTTAAACTAATATTCATTACTATCACATTATTAGTATTAGCTTTGGAATGATAACCAATCAATGAAAAAAAATCTATATAAAAAACTAAAAGAGCCATCAAATTTAACAATCAGTAAAAACCTGGTAATTGTTTTTTTCTTGACAATTTATAGGTTTGTGGAGGAGTGAAAGAAAGGGCACAAAGCAATTCATTTTCAAATCCAGTTTATTTGATCGTTTTATATTTATTCACAAGAGAGCGGGGAAACCAGACTCGCATAGATACGTGAAGCATTATTGGTAAATTAAGAAAATCCTGCCAAGTCAAATATTTATTATTTTTTGCTTATAAATCTAATGAACCTTCATACCTTTCCCGAAAATGCTGACTGTAGTAACGTTTTTACATTTTCTGACGTAGATTTAGCTTTTCAAAAAATTCAAAATATCTTAATTAGATAATTTCAACAAACATTTTTTTAAAATAATCTATCAAATGTACAATACAAAGATAAAGCATTTCACAAAGACAGAAGCTTGATTACATACGGCTTGGTAAAATTATATGATTCTGAAACAAAATTTGTTGAAAATACAGCTAGTCGAATTTTGAACATAAAAATTAATACTGGATATTTGGACTGATTAAATTTGCAAAAAAAGAAACTAAAGAAATTTTTAAGCTGCTTTTCATATTTGATTTTGCATCGAGGAATTTATTTGTTATTATTTTTTTGTGATTTTTTGCTGTGTTTTTTTGTTTTATTTTCTTGTTTTTTTTTTGTATAAATGATATTTGCCAGAAAAAACTTTCCTCAGCTAATTATGTAAAACAACTATGAATAGATGAAAATAGTTTGATTTGATTATTGCTTTTTTTGCAGAAGTTATTTATGAATCTCCATAAAAATTTGTAGTTATGCTTGTTAAAAAAGCCGTATTGTTAGCTGTGCAAAATAAACTTCTCTTTTTTTAAAGAATAATGTTGCTTGTAATTTATGCATTTCTTGCAAAATAACTAAAAAAGTGAAAAAATTGAATAAATGACAAAAAATACATTGCCAAGGTCTTTAAAACGTTTCAATGCAAATAATTAATTTACAACATGTGACGATAATGGCTGTTTGTAAATTTTTTAAAAATTGTTTTGTAAAAATATTTTCAATAATGCTTTTTATGGTTTTTAGTTTGTGTTTTTATAAGAGATGGTGCGTTCAATGTTACAAATATTTGTGCAATAGTCTTTGAATGTGTTCAGACAAATAAATTTAGCCCAAATATAGCAGTTTGTTAAATTAAAAAATTGTTTAAATTTTACGTTGAATAAAAATATTCGTTTGTTGGTTAATCCCTTCAAAACAGTAATACAGTTAAAAAGATTTAAAAAAAAAAGCATATCATTTAATTAACCAACAAATCAATTCAATATCACCCCCTAAAATAAAAAAATTGCTGTTCCAGTGATGTATAAATCAAGCAAAATCAATCAAAGAGTTTAAAGTAGAATTAGCGTGAAAGTAATTGCTTTTGGAAGTTGTAAGCTAGCGATTGATAAACTGTCAAAGTGTGGACGCAATGTTTGGTGCCACTTCCGAATAAAATGTATGAAGCATGTTCTATTGTATACTTCTTTTATAGCTTGTATACTTATAATTACACGTCAGTGTCTTTCAATCTTTCTGGGAACAAGAGCAAACGAATTGGTTCTGGACACTTGAGTGCTTTAATTAAGCCGTTGCTCAGCTTTGTACATTACACTGAACAACAAAAAAACTTTTTTCAAAAGGCACTCAATGTGAGATCGATTTTAAGATATATCGAGGTCGCTGAATCCGAATATGCACTTAGTTTTTTTCAAATTGGCTATAGTTTTTGAGGTATTGAGCGTTAAAATTTTTTCGTGCAGAAAACAATTGTAATATTGTTCTGTTGAAATGGTTTTCAGGCTGATGTCTTGTGACAATTTTGTTTTAACCGTTTACTGTTGTCAACTACTTTTTTTTTAGAAATTGTATTGAAATTCAAACTCAACATAAAACTATGACTTCAAAGCGTAGGAGTTGTGTCAATAATTCAGAAATATTCTGCTATATTTGTGGAGAATATACAAAAAAGAGCACCGTTTAAATGTGCGAGATTTTATAAAACTAGCGTACCAAGCTTATTTTGTCATGAAGTTGGGGAATCAGGACAAGCGATGGGCTTCACACGAAGTGTGTAAAAGTTGCACTGAAACTATTCGACTATGGACTCAAGGTAAAGTAAAAACAATGCGATTCGGAATGCCTATGGTTTGGAGAAGTTCCAAGCACCACTATGACCATTGCTATTTCTGCATGGTGAATATGTCAGCATGGAACCGACACAAAAAACTCGTAATATTATCCTGACATAGAGTCTGCACGACGGGCAGTGCCACATTGTGAGGAAGTTTCAATTCCAGTTTTTTTCTTCTTTGCCAGAGTCAGTTTCGAGTGATGATTTTTTGGCAGAAGTGGCAGAGCTAAATGAGTGATGACTGTGATTACAGCGACAGTGTTTCTGGTACAAGTGCACAATGTCGCAGTAAGATACAGCCTTTTAGCCAGGGACAGCTCAATGACCTAGTCAGAGACTTAGCTTTATCAAAAGAGGCTTCAGACGCTTTGGCTTCTCGTCTCAATGAACATGGCATTTTTGATTCTTAGACCAAAATCACGTTGTACCGTCACAGAAATGAAGTACTAAGTGATTATTTTACTAAAGAAGATAACTTTGTATTTTGCAAGAACCTCAAAGGCGTTCTTACAGCAATGAATGTTTTCTCATACAAACCGGATGAGTGGCGTCTGTTTATCGATAGCTCTAAACAAAGCTTAAAGTCTGTTCTGCTCTACAATGCTAACGTCTATGTTGGTGTCTCTATTGGTCATTCAATTATTTTAAAAGAAGACTACCTAAGCATAAAGATGATCTTGCAGAAGCTGGGCTACAACGAGCATAAATGGGCGATACGGGTAGACTTAAAAATGCTCAGCAGTCTATTGGGTCAGCAAGCCTGTTGTGTAAAGCAGGGGTCGGCAACCTTTTTCGCACAGCGGACCGGTTTAAGTCGGAAAACTTTTCGCGGACCGGCCTTAAAAATAAACATAAATATTCAGCAATTAAATTTTATTTCAGCTCATAAGATATTACAACAGTGATTCAATGAGAACCTTGAGCTTGTTTTGCTGCAACAAGACGCTCCTACCTTGGAATTATGCAACTCAATGACACACGCAATGTGTCCCTCACGTCCAGTCTGTTTCGCAGTTTCGTCTTTGTTGCTGCCATCACAGAAAATCCAGACTCGCATAAGTAGGACGTCGGAAATGGTAGCAATGTTTTTAATGCTTTTATGGAAAGGTCGGGGTATTCTGGTAAGACCTTGATCCAAAACATTGGCAGAATCATTGTATCAAAAAGACGTTTCAGGCTACCGTTATTTGCAATGTCCAGCAGCTGGTCTTCTAGTCGTACTGGTAAGTTTGATCCACCTGGCTTGAAAATAAATGAATTACGGATCCATTTCTTTGCAGCTCGAGGGTCTTTAGCGCTTGGAAAATAGCGCTTAAACTCTTGTAAAAGAACACGCAAGTGACTGGTTACAAGGTCGAAGAACTCTTGCTCAGGCTCGCTGCCTTTCAAAGTCTCTGCTAACGTTTGAAACATGTCAAATACTCTTTTATTTACTCGCTGGTCCCATGATTTAAGTTTGTCTTTAAATGCAGCCACTTTATCTGCCAACTTGAATACAGTTGTCATTTAGCCCTGCAGTGAGAGATTAAATTCATTAAGCAGATTGAAAATGTCACATGAGTAGGCAAGTTTGATAGCCCATTTTTCATCACTAAATTTGTTAGCAAGGTCTGAGTTTTTCTCCTGTAGAAACCTTTGCAGTGGTTCACGTAATTCAAACACTCTGTTTAATGATTTTCCACGGGAGAACCAACCTTACTTCTGTGTGCAAAAAAAGGCATTTGTGTTCTGCATCCATATCTTCGCATATCTGCTCAAACAGCCGGGTGTTAAGTGCATGAGCTTTAATAAGGTTGATCATTTTAACTACTTCACCAAATACACTGTGAAGCTCAGGTGATAGTTTTCGGCTCGCCAGCATTTCCCTGTGAATGACACAATGAGTGGCTTCGCACTCTGGTGCGACCTCCTTAATGCGAACAGTCAAACCAGACAGACGGCCAATCATGGCTGCAGCTCCATCCGTGCACACACCGATACAAAAGACCAATTCAGTTTTTCTGAGAAATATTCATTGAGAGATTTGAATAGTTCAGAGGCAGTGGTGTTTTTTGGCAATAACAAAGCACACAATACAGTATGTCCTCATGAATATCCTCTTCATGGAAATATCGAACAAAAACTAGCAGCACAGCTTTGTTTTCAATATCTGTAGACTCATCACATTGAATCGCAAACCATGGTGACTTTACAATCTGCTCTAACAATTGAGTTTCAATGTCTTCCGCCATATCCTCAATTCGTCTTGCAACAGTGCGAGCCGAAAGAGGAGCCTGCGCTATCTTTTTAGCTGCCGATTCTCTTAAAACTTCACGGCAAATATCAGTACACGCAGGTAGAATCAATTCTTCTCCAATAGTAAATGGTTTCTTAGTCTTAGCAATGCGTTAAGACACTAAATACGATGCTCTTAGTACATCAGAATTTGTTGACAAAGCAGTCTTCAATGATCGTTTTCGCCTTTGTAATCACGCTTCCTTTTTTCAAAAAACTCCAAAGGCTTATCTTTTAATTCGGGGTGCTTTGTTTTCATGTGCCGAAGTAGTTTTGAAGGTTTCATTGCCTCGTTTGATAATTTGCTGTTGCAAATTAGGCAGAGCGGACAAGGTGCTGCGGAATCACTAGTTGAAATAAATCCGTACTTTAAGTACGACTTGTTATATTGGCGATTAAAAGAGGCTTTCCGTTTTTTCGATGTTTTAGGTCCCTCGTCCTCGACGTCAGATTCTTGAAATGGTACTGACCTTTTTCCAAAAATTCTCAGCAAAAATTTTTGTTTTTCACTCATTATTTTCAGACACAAAGTATAAGTGTTAAAACTTATAAACTGTAATATTTTAGCTTTCAAATTTTAGTAGGAATAATTTATTTTAACTGTAACTGCAGTTTGCTATAATTTCTAACTGCTTAGACCTAATTTCTAACGTTATTTTCTTGCTTAATTCCCTCATCAACCTAACACTGCTAGTTGCATCACACATAACATAGGTATTTGTTAGTTTTATTGTCTTTTTGCCTTGTTACGTCATATGCAACAATGCTTGAATAAACACCATTCAAAGCCGACATTAGAAAACGCTTTTAAGCACCAAAATAATGGAAACTTACGCATAAATGTCCTATTTTACGTCCATTTACGTCCCAGCGCACCCAAAATGTTAAAATCAAGTAGTCAAATCTCACAAAACGTCAGACAGCAATTGGGTATTAAACTCTAACATTACAAAAATGTTTCAAAGCATTTAATCTGGAAAAGTACGCGGCCCGGCAACGAACTCCTCACGGACCGGCACTGGGCCGCGGCCCGGTGGTTGCCGACCACTGGTGTAAAGTACCCATGCTTTCTTTGTCTTTGGGCCAGTAGAGCGGATGATCAACACTGGCACAGGAAGGATTGACCCCGTACGTGAAAAGCTTGTGATGGGGGGAACAAGGTGATACACAAGGCATTGGTAGACCGTGATAGCATTTTTCTTCTACCCTTGCACATCAAGCTGGCTTAATGAAAGAATTCGTTAAAGCATTGGATAAGAATGGTGATTGCTTCATGTACATTCGCAGCAAATTTTCTGGTACAAGTTATGAGAAATTTAAAGCTGGAATCTTTGATGGACCACAGAGCCTTTGTTTCGCACATGACAGTAGTTGAATCTGCAGCCTCATGCTTATACGTTTCCGTGGTAAAAGGGTTTCTGGGAAAAGCAAAGGTAGACTGTTACCAGGACGTAGTGAAACAGATACTGACAAACTTTTAAGCTCTCGGGCTCAGAATGAGCATAAAAGTTGACTATTCATTCTGCCACCTCGGTCGATTCCCAGAAAACCTTGGCGAATTAAGTGAAGAACAGGTTGAAAGGTTTCATCAAACCATAAAGACAATGGAAACCAAGTATTAGGGTCGATGAGACTTTTGTATGATGTCCAACTATTGTTGGAGCTTTATGCGGGATTGTATTCAACAAAGTTACAAGCGGATATCATGTAAACTTGCCTTTCAACAAATAGATTGACCGAATATGGGGTAAACCTTGTTTTGTTTATGTTGGCATAAACCTCTAGTGCGACTAGTTCTTGAATATTAATAGATTGTATCTTCTGCCAAAGTTAACTGACATCTATGTACGCATTTTATAACCTGTTACTTTGAACGGTTGCAGTGCCGATACTTAATGCATGGCTTTTCTTAAATAAAGCAACATCAATCTTATTGCTCATTCCGTTAACAATATCTACTTGAGTAGTTATAATGTGCGCTCAAAAATACTGTATAATCAACTATACCTATATGCAATCTATAGTAGCCCGCACTGTAAGGCGATTATAATCGCGAAAAAATTTTGCAATATCTCATAAACTAGAGCCGATTCGAAAAAAACTAAGTGCATGTTTGGGCTCAGCGACTTCGATATATATCCTAAAATCGATTTCACATTAAGTGCCAAAATTTTTGCGTTGGCAAGTGCTATAATTCTTTCATTAATATTAATATAACAGTAGAGAAAAACTATAAAAATCTAGAAATCAGTCGCTAATTATTCAAAGCAAAGGTACCAGACTATTCTTTGTCTGTATTAAGACAGTCATCGAGAAAGGTCAAACAAGATGGAATTCTTCTCTCTCCCTGCTTGACTTTTCCCGATGACTGTCTTAATACAGTCGAAGGATAGTCTGGCACCATTCTTCTGAATAATCAGCTGCTAGTTTCTTGATTTTCATACTTTTCTTTACCAAATCATGACAAGAATCTAGTTATCGCTGCTATTAGCTATTTGGTCTTAACTATTAAATTGACAATCAATTTATTTTTCAATCTTTCTTGATAATATTACAATAGTATAGAATGTTTGGAACCCTTATGTTTCAGTACCATTTTGGATGTTGCATTTTTTCATTACCTTTTCGATTAATTTTTACAATAAAGTTTTGATGATGTATTTAATTATTTGATCAATCTTTTAAACAACATTAAAAAGAAACCATTAGGTTAACCGTGCTGGAATGCTATGTGAAAAAATAAACTACACGTTATTATTGACGTAGTTTCTTTCATTAAAGAAAAAGTAGGGAAAGTGATGAATTTTGTCTGTTAAACAAATAAGTATTTGAGAATCAAAATTTTTATCAGAATTTTCGTATTGCTATGTAGACCATGGCATTTACAATTAAGAAAATTGCTGGAATTATCGTTGCAGTTAGCTTTTTAACTGGAAATATCATGATCTGGAATTAAGTTGGTATGGGTTTGAAAAAAAAATATACAACTCTACACTTTTTGATTGTTGTATTCTTATATAAGTTTTGTTTCACAAGTACTTTGAGAATGGGATGTTGGTTCATTGCGTTTCTAAAGTTCCATGTCAAGGAGACGAATAAAGCACTTATGATAACAAATTTACTCTCGAGAAGACAAAACAAATTTTCTTGTTTCTTTTACTTCGTGACGTAACACTTGTGTAGCGTCTTAAATTAGCTCTTGTTCACATCTTAATTGGTGCTCAACAGTATCTCAAAGTGGAAAGTGAATGTTTAGATTTTTCGTGCTTGCAGCCATTTGACGTTTTGTAGATTTAGAAATTACAAGTTTGTGTTTTTCTTTTCTGCGTTTGCAATTTGCATCACAAAGGATTGCAAAAAAGTGACAGAGCAGATTACCGTTGAAAATATAAAACAGGAATATTTTCTAGCTAAAACATTAAGTTAAATGAAAAGCTAAATAACAAACAAAGAAATAACGCAACTGAAGCATCTTACAATAATTTCAGCAAATCGATACCGTTTTTTTTAAGATAATTCAGTCAATTACAAAAGAACTGATCTATAAAATAGAATGATTTTGTTTAGTTATTTTTATTCATTCTTTCACATAAAGCATTTGCTAATGTGAAGATTTTCAAACAAATTTTGAGCTTAATCCTTAAGTTGGATTAGTATTTGGGTCGGGCATAAACTCAAATTTGAAAAAAGTTGTGTCTGACGCGAACCCAAATTTGCAATCGTAGTTTGCCACATTTCGCGCACTTTTACTTTTTTTACACGAAGGTGCGTGTTCGCTGTGTATTTCAATATTCTATGACAAGTGTTCATTAAATTTCAACTTTGTGTTTAATTCAAGCTTTAATAATTTTTTTTAATTTCTGTTGAGTTCGAACAGAAATATTAATTTTTGTTTGCTACTCCAGAATATTGTACAATAAAAGATGCTGTAACATTGTTTTGAAATTAGTTCTTTAAATAAATCATTTACTCAATTTAAAATCGATAAATTATTGTTTCTTGCTTGAACTTAATATTTTAATTGTTAATAATGTTTTACTCATTATGTGATTTCTACGTATTTAACAATGAGCAGTTATTGATAAAATTATAAATGAGTATATTTTCAATTGCACAATGACAACTTATGTGAGTATTTCATAAAACAGGATTAAACCAATAATCACAAATCGGGACATTTTTTCTAACCAACCGATTATGTTTTATCATTTATTGTTAAAAAATTAATGATGACATTGGCATTTAAATAAGAGAGTTTGGCAAAATAGTATCAATATTTATTAGGGTGCTTATGCTTGAAGTCTTGGGTATTGGGATTTAGGTAAAAACTCGACACTTACAATTGTAGATCATTATGACGTCATAAAGATGTGGCAGGCGACGGTTGAAATTCCAACTTTAGCGTTTTAATAAGTTTCTCGTACATTAAAAATCACTTGTCGTAAAGCCATAAAATTGGTATCAAAATCTGCGTTACATGTGATTGCTTTATCTGCAACAGAAAAATAACTATTTAGAAAAAAAAGGTTTTATGCAAATTTTTGATTATATTCCAACAGACTGATTAAATTATTCAAAAGTTTTTTGGTTTTCATTTTTATAGAATATCCGATGCAACAATACCTCTTGTTATATTTATCCAAAGCTTGATTTAGATCCACAGCTTGCAAGGTTTCCGAGATCTAATATTTGTAAATCTATGCACTAACTACAGGACAATATGTTTCTCTGAAATTTTAATTCTCTAGATCGCTACTTTTACTAAAAAAGCAAGTGGCTGACACAAACTGCAACTTTTAAAAAAGTCCCCTACTTTTGAGTATTTGAAAAAGTTGTTTAAAGAAAGTAATTTTCTTGCCGAAAAAGTGGTCTTCACATTGTGAGTAAGCAAAAGGTGGAGACCAAGCTGAAAAGTACAGTAGATCAATTTAGCAAAAAAATAAATATTGAGACGAGGAGGCAGTGAAATTAGGAAAGAAAAAATAAAAAGTCCGTTTAAAAGAGTTTGTTTTAATGCAAATTTGCTATTTCTAATAATTCTAAAGTTATGCATAACAAGCAAGCTCGCAAAAAAATGAATTTTAGAAAACAATATTTTTAGTTTGAACAATTCGGATGGAAGGAAGTGATATAAATGATGGAATATTAGCCACAGCATGCTTGAGAGAAAAATGACGACGCTAGCATGACGTGGGAAGTGTTGTTGTAGATAGTAAGGCTAGCTCTTCCAAGCTCAATCTCATGCGGCAAAAATCAGTATTTGAAAATTGAGAAGTTTGATACTTGATACTTGATACCAGGGGCGTCGGAAAGTCTTTTGGCGGGGGTTGGGTAAAATTTGAAACAAAAGCACTTTTTTTCTTTAATCGAAAAAATTGTATGCAAAGTCTATAAGCATACCAATTGAAAAAATTTTGGGGACACAATTTAATTTTGCCGAAATTTCATCGACGATTGCCCAAATCGTGATCTAGTAACATTTTACGAGATCTCAAAAGGAAACACATTTTCGTCTCAAGAAAAGATCATCACTTTAAATTTGGGTTCAATTCCAAAATTTTTATCCAAACAAACTAGTGATGAATAAGAAATAAGAAATAAAAAGGTCTTGATCGAAATTCGATCCAATATTCACCAACTTTAAACACCCATGTTTCCGCAGTATATTCCTTTTACAAATAAGTATATTAGTACAAATCCGTTTGGTCTTTACCTATAATAAACGAGGTTTTAAATTTGACGCCAACGAAAGATTAAGAAAAGTTTTCTACTTGTAACACATTGTCAAATAAACTAGAAGCCTTAAAAAACACAAACGGCTTATCAATGTAAGAGCTGCATGAAACCGGGAAAAAAACCACCTGAAAGTTGGCAAGGCCGGATCTACTGCATTCAAATTCAAGGTAGATATTTTCTTGAAGTTGGTGCATAGATTTACTGATACCAGATATTAGAAACAGTGTGCTGAAATTTGTTCGTGGTCCTAGGTAATCCTGCTGCGCAAGCTGTAGGTCTAAATTAAGCTTCCAAAACAAAAAATTTTTTTTTCAGAATCCGTGTGGATTTTCGCGCCTTGTTTACATAAAGTTGGGCGCGACGTCATTTGTTTTGATAAGTGGCTTGACTACGTCGTCGTCTGCGCTTATTCGCGCGAAACTAATGATAAGTCGATTGACCTTTTTTTCGCTTCTGACAAAACCATGTAACGAAAAACGCTTCGTCAGCTGCGCCTTGAATAGATTGGTTCAGAAGAATCAATATTAGAAGCAAAAAACTGGTCTGTTGAAATATTAAAGTATTGTTTGTAATTTGGCCGCAAAAAGTTGGTGAGTTTATTTTTTATTGAAAAAATTTTTATAATTGTGTTGTTTTTTATATATATAATCGCAAAATTAAATGATAGCTCAGTGCAGAGTATTTTATAATTAGCAGCTTGAAATACATATAATAACTGTTTCCCGGCTTAATAGTAAATCTTAAATTTGTGTATTAAGTTTTGAACGTTTGTCTCGCTCAATGTATCATTGCTTATAAATTAATATTTTAATTTTAGAAAACCGTTATTCATCAATTGTTCGTTGCCGTATTGGAAAATTTGTTGAATAAATTTTTTGGTGGCTTCCGATTTGCGGTGGATAACGCGTTCTGATCCTCAACAATTATAAGGCCATTTCAGTTTTTAAAAATTCTGTGCGAGAGCCGCGTGGCGTGGTGGTGCACAATCCGTGCTTTTGTGAGCTTGCTTATTATGCGTAACTTCAGAATTATTAGAAATAGCAAATTTAAAAAGCTTGGTTTCCATCTTTTGTTTACTCACAATGTAGAGACCACCTTTTTTCTACAAGGCAGCAACATTCCTAAAACAACTCTTTCAAATACTCAAAAGTCGGAAACTTTTTAAAAAGTTCAAGTTTGTGTCAGCCAGTTGCTTTTTTAGTAAAAGTAGCGATCTAGAGAATTAAAATTTCAGAGAAACATATTGTCCTGTAGTTAGTGCATAGATTTACAAATATTAGATCTCGGAAACATTGTGTTAAAATTTTTATCTGGTTCCAAATATTGTACCTTGCAAGCTGTGGATCTAAATTAAGCTTTGGATAAATATAACAAGAGATGTTGTTGCATCGGATATTCTATAAAAATGAAAACCAAAAAACTCTTGAATAATTTAATCAGTCGGTTAGAATATAATCAAAAATTTGCATAAAACTTTTTTTCCACATACTGTAGTATTTTTTTCTGTTGCAGCTAGAGCAATCACATGTATTAAGTGGTCATAGGAAGTTGTAGCAAGTTCGTTTGGTACACAAGTTAATAAAGCTGAATTTTTTTATGGTAAAGATAAGTTTTATAAAACATTATGCAGCAGAACAGAAATCGCGACACGAGAAGAACGGAATTAAAAATTCTTAAGTTAGTATGGCTCATTCTGACCGTCTCTGATAGTTCTTCTCCAATTAATTTGTAGGTCTGCCGTATCTGCTGGTCAAGTCCAATCTGCCTCTTTCTGGTTAAATCTGTGATCTGCCTGAATCTGCATAAATCTCTGACTCTCTCCCTTGTCATGACTAGTCGCGGCATTTAAACAAGCGATTTAATTACTATTTGATATGGTAACAATTTTTTTCTATAAAAAAATCACTGGATTTCATAATAAGCATTTGGCAGTTTCTTAGTAATGTTGAACTAACAAATAAAGGCCCCATGAATGCCACTTTACGACCAGCCAACGAGTACAACAGGAGAAAGTATAACAAAATAAACTTGGGTAAAATAGCAGTTTGCAGTTAAAGATCTGAGAAACCAAACTTTGCAATTGCTTTTGAATTAAGCACGAAATAGATAATGCAATTAGCGAATATAACTTGTATAATATTTTGCACGATAAACACGACTGAATGCTTTGAAAATTGCTTGTAGGTGATGAGTTCGCTACAAAGTCGACCCTTTCGCACATTTTGATACCAATTTTATGGCTTTACGACAAGTAGTTTTTGAGATACGCAAAACACGCTAAAAACGGTAAAGTTAGAAGTTTAACCGTCACGTGCCACATTATGACGTCATAACAATGAATTGAAATTTTGATTGTCGAGTATTTACCCAAAATCCTACCACTTCAGACCACAGGGATTTAAAATCTTAAAAATGACAAAAATTTGAGACAGCCTAATATATATTTTATTTTGCATACAAAAGGACACTTGCAGCTGAAAAAAACTTACTCTTTTTATGTCAATGCAGAATTTACCAGGTTAGAACCAAATGTTGAAAGTTTCAGCAGTTTGCATCAATGAATAAGTACTTAGTTGAAAGAACAAAAAAAAATATAAAAAAAGCAATCAGTCATTTCCTTCAAGATCCGATTCTTTTGACAATAAATAACTTTAAAACTTTGTTACAAAAACTGTAACATAATTATTGAGGAACAAACAAACACCGAAATTGTTTAGTAACCGATCAAATGTTTTGGTGCTAAAAATATTATACAACTTACTATCAAGACAACGCACATCAACGGACCAATCTAAAAATAGAGAAGAATGATAAAATATGATCATAAAGTCACGTTTATTAACATAATTTTGGCACTGTTAAATTTGTGCATTGGATAAAAAAATTCTTTTCGTGCAACAATTTTGAACAGGTTACGACATTTTGAATTTGCTACGTTTCAAAAAGATTCGTTATACTCATGACGTAGATATGGAAAATGAGATGCGCGAAGAGGAAACTTAACTTTTATTATTTTATCGAAATTATAAAAACAACTTTTGATTATTAGAAGCAAGGATTTGGGCTATTATCCAAAAAAAAAAAGCACAAATTACAATAAAGTGAGTGCAAAAGTAATTTATTGCACTACAAGGCCCTGTTTCGCTCTTATGGAGCTCGTCAGGTGCAACTTAATTACAATTACAAAGTCACATTGTCACGATGAAACCAACTAAGCAATGAACTGTTTATAAAAGCTGAAACAATTTAAAATGAGATCACGACAAAGTAACAAAATTCGCACAAAAGCAACTTGTACTAGAAAAAAAAACCGGATTTAACTCAAGCGTGAAATGCATAGCGTCGCGCTATATCTGTAGATCACAGAGCACCTTGCACCAACTTTTTTTTTTTTTTTCTAGTACAAGTTGCTTTTGTGCGAATTTTGTTACTTTGTCGTGATCTCATTTTAAATTGTTTCAGCTTTTATAAACAGTTCATTGCTTAGTTGGTTTCATCGTGACAATGTGACTTTGTAATTGTAATTAAGTTGCACCTGACGAGCTCCATAAGAGCGAAACAGGGCCTTGTAGTGCAATAAATTACTTTTGCACTCACTTTATTGTAATTTGTGCTTTTTTTTTGGATAAAAACAACTTTCTTCAACAATGCGCATAAAAAAATTTCGGCAACTACGCTGAATTATACAAATAATAAAGTCTTCACACATAAATTTCCGTGCTACTCTAACGTGCAATCTCACGCGATCAATGATCTCAGGAGTCACGGCAAACAGTTTTTGTTCGTGAAACTAACCCGCATCACACCCTGTGGTCATTGTTCTTTCTTGAAGCGATTTTTTGCTCCCGGTTTCTTTTTCGTTCATTCTGTTGTTGTAGAAAGATTCCGGGTTAGTTTCACCGAGAAAAACCTGATAAAAGGGAGATCGCACCTCAGATTAGTTAAATGGCAGTAAGATCGCACTTTAGAGCAGTGGTTCTCAACCTTTCTTCTCTTGAGGCCCATTTTCATTGTCAAAAGAAATATTAGGCCCACAAAACTTTTAATAAAAATTTCGAGTATCATAAAATGTTTTTTTCTTATTAATATAAACAATACAGTAAAATTGTCAATGACCAAACTAATCCTTGTGTCTATTTATCAGCTTGTTAAGTTGCACTGCTAAACCTTGATTCAACCTCAAGCGTAAGTCTCCTCTCTTTTCAATTTGCAATTGATTTTTTTGTCAGTAAATCATTTACTGCAAAAAATCCTGCTTCAACTAACCAAGTAGTAGGAAAGCCAAGTAAGAATGGAACTACTTTTTCAAATAACAATGGATAGAATGATCTTACGCTCAGCCATCCGATTAATCTATTCCTTTCAATATTGGCTATTAATGCTTTGTTGTCCTTTAGTTCAAGAAGTTTACCAGCAATAATGGGATCAATGTCTTTCTCACTTAAGACGTCAAA